>VYZX01017249.1:26589-144364 GCA_013401335.1 Brachypteracias leptosomus | reverse complement strand
GCCGGCCGGGGCTGGAAGAGGGAGCAGCCGGCAAGGTGGCCCCCAAGCCGGCCAAAGGATGTATAAGCAGTCGATGGCTCAGAGGGCCAGGACTATGGCTCTCTACAACCCCATCCCTGTCAAACAGAACTGCTTCACAGTCAACAGATCCCTCTTCATCTTCAGTGAAGATAATGTTATACGGAAATACGCCAAGAGAATAACCGAATGGCCATATCCTTTCAGGGAGGGGGTGTGGGGAAGGTGGGGAGGGATGGCAGCGAAGGGTGAGTGTCTGGTGCTAGTGTAGACGTGCGTGTGTGATCCGGTGTGTGTGATGGGGGGGGTGTGACAGGGATCTGTGTGTCTGGCATAATGTATGGCTGTGTAGCTGGGTAATGTAGGAAATTGCCTCTGTGGGAACGGTGCTTCGAGTATGGCAGGGGTGTGTGTGAGACAGACGTGCATGTTGGTGTGTGCTTAGGTGTGAGATGTGCAGATGCACAGATTTACATTTCCTACAATTTAAGCCAAATGCAAAAGGTTCTGTGAGAGTCATGCTAATGAAGCCTGACTCTCATTTCCATCTTAGAGCCTTTCAACTCTTCTTTCTCACCCTGAATAGACGAAGGAACGTGGGATAAAAATGGTGCCACCTTAGCAGTAAAGCTGCATCGATAGTAGGGACATTGATAGCCAAGGTACCTTGTGAATCCCATTAATACAGTCATTGCAGCCAGGTTTTTAGTACATCACCTCCTGAATCCATTAGAATTGACATGAATCTTGTCACTTTGATTAGGTGTGTAGCCTAAGCCCAGTCTGTACCAAAAAAAAGAAGATAAAAATAATACAGGAAAGCTTTGTGGCTGAGGGAGGCAGTAAGTGGAGAGAGGGTCATCTGCTGTATGGGGAAAGGGGCAGATGCTTTCTGTCTCTGAACCAGCTCCCAGACCAAGTGAGCTGCAGAAATCTTCCTCAGAAGGGGGCTTTGCTTGTAATGATGCACACAGCAGGGTTGTAAACCATGAGAAAAGGGAAGCAGAATGTTTGAGATTACCAAGGAGTAGATATAGTGTGTGTGCATGTGCATGTGTGTATGTACATTACACTGGTGATCTCAAGGGAGCTGGCTGTTTTCTTTTCGTTTGATATCACACACCTATTAATCCTCAGCTAACAGCAGCAAGGCCTCCTCCCAGCCTCCTAGCAACACTTTCAATTGCCACAGAGGCCAGCTCCCCATCAGGCTTCTCCAGTTTGCACTTCCTAAGGGGCTAACAGGGGAAAAAAATACACCAGTAGCTTGCAGGCACTTCCCTTCCCCTTGAACACACACACACATTGGTCTTCCCGTCCATACTGTAAAAATCGCAGGGATTGCTGGACCTCCTCATCCCTTCCTCCTTCCCTGCATCCAAGTCGGGATAAACAAGCTCCGAAGTCAGCGCGTCGCATCCCCTGCCAGGCCCGACGCAGCCTGGCCCTCGGCTGCCTCTTGGGCGGCTCGTCTGCGTCTTTCTGACGGGGTGTGGGGAGGGGACCCCTCCCAGGCAGCAGAGCCCCCAGCGCCGGGCGGGCAGGGGCAGGAGCTGCCGGCGGTGCGGAGCTGTCCGCGGTGCTGAGCGGAGCCGTTCCCCGCCCTGGGGCCGCGGCGCGGCTCCGCCCTGGGAGCGCAGGGGCTCGGCACGGCTCGGGGCTACAGACCGCGGCGCAAGGCAGGGGGGGACCTGGTGTCGGGGTTGCTTCTGTCCCGGGAGATCACTTCCCTCGTACGTCCCGATAGGTGCTGCGAGAATAAAATTGTTTATTCTCGCTAGAAGTGTTCGTTGCAATCTGGCAGTAATTCGTGTTTTGGACCTGTGTAGACACACTAAATTGAACTTTTCTACCCCGTTGCTTCTTTACACTATGGGCTCAGGTAAAACGCCAGGGAATTTCTGTTGAACAGCTCAGCAGATGGCATTCAGCTGTATAGCCCATTTTGGGGCAGTTTGGCTTATCAGCCCCACTTAAAACCAATAGTTATTAATAGCTTCTTGTTTCCTTTGGACCTTTTGCTTTCTTGCTCCCCGATTCCGTGAGCAGCCCAGGTTCTGTGTAAGTCACTGACTGTCTCAAAGACGAGAGCCAATTTCCTACTTTTCTTCCAGAGACACTCTAGAAGGAACGGAGGAAGGGAAGGAGACTGAATGTCTTCAAAAAAGATGCAAGGTCTTAGAATACTCAACTGTTTAGACAGAAATGGGATGTGGATGAGGTTCTTCTTGTGTTGTCTAATGTCTTCTTTAACTTCTGGTCCTCACTCCATTTGAATACATGATTTTAGCTACAATCATAGCCAATTGTATTGTTCTGGCTCTGGAACAGCATTTGCCGGATGGAGACAAGACACCCATGTCAGAGAGATTGGTGAGTTGTATTCATTTATTTACTTTTTTGTTTGTTTCTGATCTAATGCAAAAAGCAGTCGAGCCCCTGGTTTTGTGAGGGCTTGTGTCTATGTTGAAGAGCCTCATGTAAATGGGCACTGACCTGACAACCAGGAAAAATAAGTCCGTGACAACAAGTATGTGTCTAACCTCCCAATCCCATCTTCACAAGAATGCTTCATCACTCCAGCCAGCCCTGCCCAGCTGCAGGAGAAGGGATGGATCTTACATTATGAGCAGAAGAGCAGCAAACTTAGGTTGTCTATAAACCAAGACAGGAAGGGACTGCCAGATGCTCAGAATTATCTGTAGAATCAAATGAACTTCTGTGATATTTTCCCAGGAAGCAGTAGAACAGAGTAACCTTTTAGGTTCGTGTGTCTTTCAGCTATCTCCCTGCTACAGCATATATTAAGGACCCTACAAAGCAAACTTTGGGTTTAGATGATTACACTTTCCTTCCAGAAAAAAAGAAACCAACTTGCAGAAGAAAATAATTTAGCCGCAGGCTTTATGGTAATGAGCCCAATTACCTTATTTCAAAAGAAAACATAACAATAGCTTCAAAATCATCCTTCCGTTTATCATCACTGTAGCAAAAACGGGTAATATTTGGTTTGATTTTTTGCCTGCTGTTAATGATCTGGAACATCTTTCGTGCCTAAATGCATTGTTCCTGGTGCATGTTCAAAGGACGAATAAATATGGATCCGTATGTGTTTTACATGTAGATATTAAATATGCAAACAAACATAATATTAGGCTTGCTGTCAAAAGCTAGAGCCTCTGAACACTGGTTGCTTTAGTTTCCAAGGTTGGTCCATACCAATGGGCAACTCTCACAGGCTCATTCTTGAGGAAAAAGTGTGTGATAGATCTAGAAAGAGCTTTGTGGTCAGCGAGTTGAAACTGCCTGTTTGGAAACGCAGCCTCTCGTGCTGGCTGCCCACCTACTCTGTGTCTGCTTGGGCTCTTTCTGTTGGAATGATTTCTACTTGAGAAGAGATGAGGAAACACTGATACCATGCATGTATGTTGATCTTCCTGCCATTAAACATGTCTCTGCATGTTTTGGGACTGGCCAGCAAGGCAAGCCTGGGTTTGTGATCAAAGCCCACATACAGACCCAGGGTAATGACTGAGCAGGGGAAAAGCCTTCTCTAGTTACAAACATCATATGTTCATACTAGTGTAGGGGAAAAGTAGTTCTGTGGGTGTTCTGGCTTGGTAACCCTTTGGTGTGATGTTATTTTAAGCAGCAGGAGGTAGGGTTTGCATGTTGTTTCTATGTTCCTTTATAGTCTTAGCCTTGTAAGGGGATCCCAGAGGCTTTTTGTTGGTCCTTTTTCTCATTGTATTAATTCCATCCTACAGCAGCCAGTACCTCACGTACACCTTCAGGTCCTGCCCAAATCATTCCGAAGGGAGGCACCGAATAGTGTAAGATGACTGTAGGAGTTAAAGGCACAGTCTCCACCTTGTTGGCTCTGCCTTGGTGATGAAGGAAGAATTAACCCCTGATTTTTGTCCCAACCACTGTTGCGCAGCTTTGCCTTTGATCCAGACATTCTGAAGCCATTTTAACTGCAACACATTCGTGACTCTGAAGTACAAAGAACTTTCTCATAGAATAACACTGAGAATCTTGATGAGTCAGTGAAATATTCTCTATTTTCAACATATGCTGGAAAGATTAAGCATTGTGAATAAGAAAAACCGTCTTCTGGTTTTCCAAGTGAAACCTCTTTAGAAGCTCCTGCGGTTTCCATGAGCTGTAAAGTGGTTTCATTGAAAATGTTACAAATCTGTGCAAAACCAGAGCGGGCAAACGTTCCCATACACTTAAGGTTTGTTGAGCCAAATAATAAGTCCATGCAGAACAGCAGGTGCTTTATTGCTGTCTTTGGCAGGAATGGAGTTTGCTTTGTTGTTTTTTGGTTAATGATTTATGGATACACCTTTCCTTCTCCGGGGTTCATTAAAATCTCCAAATTGGAGGGAGGGCTCATCACGGAAGAGTTAATCAGATCTTAGGGATATGAGGCACACATCAAAAGCCTTTTATGTTTGGGAGATGTAGGCAGAATTGTTGAAGGAAACCCAAATCTGCATGGATACTTTGTGCCATAGATACAAAGATGAAAATCTTAAGATTGTCTTTTTGTTAAGGCTGAGAAAGAGGGAGGAGCCCATACAAACATTTTCATTACTTTTCTCATCTAATCAAAATTTTCTTCTATGTATCTCCCCAGAGACCCAAGATATGAACCTGCAGTGCAGTCTCACTTGGCTGTTTTCTGCGCTCATGTTACTCATCAAGCAGGGTTAATTAAGCACAAAGAAGAGCAAATGATGTCTCAGTACATGCAATGTTTCAAGGGCTGGAGTGGCTGAGTTACAACTGATCTTTCTCTGTCCATTTTCTGTCTGTAGTTTGCAGCACAGAAAAGCACTACTCAGCTCTGGGATGGAACTTCTGGTCAAAACCAGGGCTCTGAAAAGACACCGGTCTGGTGGTCAAAGTGTTTAGTGGTGGGTGGATCAGTGGCTTCAAGACCTTGCTCTTCAGGCAAGATAAACAAGCTCAGTCTTCCCCTAGCAGCAGAACGACCCAGCCCTGGGCTCTTGCCTGCTCTGAGCTGGAGTCTCGTGTGCTTTGGCTGCTGGAAGTGTTTATTTCTCATCAGTAATTATCCACTGGAACAGAGATGCTACAAACTCACTACTGTCCATCTCAGCTGAGTGCCTTAGCCACAAGGTTGTACAGTCAGTTTCTCTCTGTCCCAATAAATATTGCATTGTTTGTACACACTGGAGTGATGCCAACTGAAAAGATGCTGAGGGAGTTGTACTGAGTGAATGTGGGAATGAGAGCATCACATCTGAGCCCTGAATGGCCTTGCAGGTGGATGCCTTGCTCTTGATGCTCTTGGCAGCCCAGGCTGAGGCACGCTTGTTCTTTCTCTGGCTCCTTAATGTCTCAGTTTTTCATGAGAAGCTTCAGCAGATCATAGATTTGTCCCAGCCTGACAGTCGATATCACACCTTGAAGGAGAGGAAATCTATTTTTTGCCCCACTTTGGGGCACACCCTGCTTGGAGACACCAGTGGGTCTGTAGGATGTTCATCTGTGTGCCGCTGCGGGGCTCCCCTGAGTGGTTTTGATGTGAGGGCAGAATACAACTTTTCTCAGATATTCAGCATGACAGCTTTTGCACTTCACTAATGGATTTTATTCTCTATCCTATCCACAGGCACTTCGTGCAGTCATATGTGAGCTGTTCACATTAACCTCTGCATGAACAAAGCCTCACACACCCAAACCGATCAGGGCTGTCACATCCAAAGGCCAAGGAAAGACACCAGGACACGGACTAGGAATAGTAATGACTTCCCAGACTCAGGAGTTGTTTCTGATCTGAAACATATTGATTAAATGTGTGTTTGGCCCAGCCTCAAGCTTTGCTGTGTCCACAGCAAACAACCTGCTGGCACAGCTCTGGCTGCTGCCCAAATTCTCCACCCTCCTTCCAAGCACTCTCGCTGATGCTCATTATCACCTGCTTCCCCACTCTTGAACCCAAGCAGTGACGTGGTCTCCTGTCTGAGGGGGGCTGCAGGATGCTCTGCCAGCAGGACTTCTGAGCTGACACTGGTGCATGTCACCCATGTCCTTGCCCTCCAGCTCCTTCTGTCACACACAGTCATATGAATCCTTTTTGTCAGCAGCAGGCTCTACCACCTAATGGGGCATAACTTTTCTTTTTCATCCTGTTACTGCTCTGATTCTTAGGCTAAATTAGTGTAAGTTTAGACAGGCTTTAGAAAAGACCCTCTTTCCACGTTCTCCTATTTCTCCAGCTACTCACTGCCAATCCTAGAGATGACACTTTCTCTTTGTAATAAATACCCAAGCCCATCTATGAGCCTTCCTGCTTCCCTAGAAGCCGACAAGAACTCCTATGACCCGCTTCCTAAGAGCTCTGCATAGTCCCAGCTTTGGGAAAAACATTTTCTATCAAACCCTTGTGTACCTGCAGCCTGTCTCTTTAAGGCTGGGAGCTGTAATCACAAGGCACCTGACCTAGATTGAGCAAAGGATGGGTGGCAGAGTAGATATAAGGCTTCCAGGAAGCACCGAGGGGGAGTGTGTGTGGGTAAAGGTAGGACTTTTTTGTGTTAGAAAAGCTATTTTTAGAGGCATGCTTGTAGTTGTGGGATGGAAATACAGGATGGGCTAGGAGGCCTTTGTCTGCAAAGCTTTTGGCATACTTGTTGAACTAGAAGGTGGTGTGGGGTTGAAAAGCAGGCTGACTAAGCTGCTAGAGAGCTCCTGTGTGCATCAGGGAGAGCAGAGGAGGAGTAAGGTAACTTCTGACATTACATTTCATGGTTTCTGACTCTTCTTTCTTCCTCCCTGTTTTCTGTACTGGCTTGGAGTCCTGGCTGCCTTTAGCTCTTGCTGTGGAGAAACTGCTGGAAGTTTATCCTCTTATTGTAGGATTTCTGTAGAAGGTCATAAAAGGTCTGGTGGCCTTGCCTGGTTTCTGTTTCTCTGGGGGTACATGGCCCTGAGATGGGTAGCTGGAGTTTCTCAGCCTGTCAGTGGTAGCTTCTATATCCTCTGAGCAGCTCGCTGGGGCTCTGTGGAGGTGCAGAGGGCTTGGAGGTGCTGCTGTCTATGGAAAGAACTCCTTGGCTGAGAAGATAGTTTGGGGTTTGTTCACTCTCCTCCGTTTCAACCAAAGGCCTATGGTATGAGCTCCATGTTCCCCTGCTCTGTTTTGTTGCCTGGCCAGTCAGTGTGTGTGATCTGCAGGTGACTGGTCATCTTGCTTGGATGTAGGGGAATGGGGGTGGAGTTGCTGGGGCTGTGAGGTGAGGAAAGGTGGAGGAGAGTAGAGGTGGCAGAGGGTGAAGGATGAAGTATATGGAGGAGTATATAGGGTCACTGGGGTGTGCAGGGATGTGGGGTGTTGCTTTATAGAAAACAAAGCTTTAATTCAGCCACTGATGGAAAAGCCTGTCCAGAAGTAATTTCCAACAACTTGGAGGCATCTTCAGCAATTAGTGCTTTGTGGTTGACTTGCTGAGTCGGGTTTACAGCAATGTGCTGAGCACGTGACCCCCTTAGGAGGGGTATGCTATTATATGGATCTTCTTGGTGTGAAAAATGTGGCTTTCTGTATCTAGTACTATTCTAAAGCACGGGGCTGTGTGCCCGTGCTGGGTCAGAGTTGAGCATCCTTGTAAAATTCTTGTATCAAAACTGCTTCTCTTTTTGTTCCGTGTCCACAGGACTTGATATTCATATTCTTTCTGTTTGTGAGAACTAAACCCATGATTTGCCATTAGTAGAACTGCAAAATGTAAACAACTGTGCATCAAACAGCAGCTCAGCTCTTTGGCTCTGCTGGTCAGAAATGCTGAAGCCACTGGAACAAAGATTTCTAATCTCTTAATTTGAGAGTTTGCTTCCTTTTGGGTAGGGCTGCTTTACCTCCCTTGACTTCAGCTGAAATCAGACTCTCAGGCACATTTGGAAATTGGTTACAGGTGCCAAGGCTAATGAACATGTTCTTCAAATTGATGCCATTTGTTTTCACCTCTTGCTTTGTCCCCATTTCTTGCCCACATCTTCCTTCCAAATGTGAATTATTCCATTTGGCATTGTATTTGTGTTGAGACACAGAGGGATCTGCTGCCATAGGTGGGGAAAAATAAAAAGGTTTAGTAAAACTTTGTGGAGACTAAGCTTGATTTAGCTCTCTGGTGAGCTGGGCTGTGAAGCTGTGATCCCATGGGATGCTGTAGGAACACAGACCTCACTGCTCCTGCTGTTAAAGGAGGGGAATGGGGGTTTCTCCCTGAGTCAGGTACACAGAGAAAGGAAAACAAATGAGGCTGCAGCTGTGACAATTGAGGAGAAAATGGAGGAGAAAGAGTGAAGGAGAACTGATGGAATGAATGATAAATAAATAACTTGCTGCCAGTGTTTGCAAGCTTGCTGAGCTGAATATTACTCCTCAAGATACCCTGTTTTTTCAGTTTCCTGGCTGAGTTGTAAAGCATGTGGTTTTTTCCATGTCAATAACTACAAAAGTATGTGATTTCAAGTTTAAATAGACCCTTAGAGCAAAATTTCAGTATTAAAAGTTGCTCCAGAGCACTGAGTAAAGGTGGGAAGTGTGGGGTGGAGCAGAATAAAGACAAATAGAGTTTCCAGTGTGAAAAAACCCAAATTTACCTGTAGAAAAATACTGATAAAATTCTTTTCTGTGCTTAGTTGCAAGAAACTTCAACCTTTTGGTTTCAACTCTGTTCAGAGAGCTGAAAAGCCTGTGAAGTTGTTGATATGACTCTTGCTATTGATGCAGAACAGCCTCTCCTTGACACCTTTTGATTTCTCTTCTTTTTCAGGATGATACTGAGCCCTACTTTATTGGAATATTTTGTTTTGAAGCTGGTATCAAGATCATTGCTCTGGGGTTTGTTTTTCACAAAGGCTCTTACCTCCGGAACGGTTGGAACGTGATGGATTTTGTTGTGGTCCTCACAGGGTAAGTGACTTGTTCTTGCCCTACGTTCAAGGGGGTCTCTTGGTTTGAGTTGTGTTGTTTTAACCGTGGGTTGGGGTGGGAGTGATGAGTACTAAAAAACTACATTTCTGGCCTTACTGTCATTAAATAATGGCTATTGTGCTCAATGAGTTGCTTTCAAAGAGTTGTTTGAAGCAGCTAAAAAGTGGTTTTGAGGATATTTATTTGTACACATGTTGACATGTGTCCTACCCAGGCGCTTACTGACATTTCTCAGACTTTGCAGGTTCTAATTGCCACTAGGTACTTGAACCTAATTTAAATCAATCTATCTTCTGACATTTCAGGATGACTTTAAAAGTCAACATGGAGTGAGCTAACAAATTAAATGCATCTCATTTTTAAGCTGTTACAACTCCTGAAATCAGGGAGGCCTCTCCAGGAATGAACTTGGTCTGCTAGGAAGCAACTTTTCTGAAAATAACTCAAAGAGGGTGTATGTCTTATGAAGGACAGAGCTGAAAATGTTACCTGTGCATTTTGGGCCCTGGTTTGAAATTATATCATCAATTTTTTTCTTGGAAATGCTCACAATATTTATACATTGCAACAGATTCTATATCTATTTACATAAATGTGGTGTAATGCTAGTGGATAATGAAAACACAAATGTGATGATCAACAAATTGTGCTTGAAAGCTCCAGAGGAAATGTTCTGAAGGTCGGTGCGAGGTCCTGATCTTGCAGCTTTCATCTTGGAAGGATTTCACTGAGATTTTTCCCCCAGAAGACTGCAGTGTGACTCTTGTTATTAATATGCACTCATTTCACACCCCTTCTCTGCTATTGTGTGTGACAAATGTGAAATATTCTTTGGTCTACTTAGCGGTGTAGAGTAGGATGCTGTTAGGAAAATGCCTGCACACGTATATAAATATATTCATTAGCTACATTATCACTGTAATTCTATTTGCATTCAGTGTACCATGTGATACAGCCATTGAGAGGCCAAAGGGAATTCTTTATGTATTGAGAGGAGGGAGATAAATATGCAGGGCTTGATTCCCCTGCTGCTGGGGCTGGGTGGTTGATCAATAGAAACTTCAGCGGGGCCACAAGGAGAATCCAATTTACATACCTGGGAACATGGGGGGCACCAGGAAAAAAGAGAACTGGCACAGATGCTACAATTATTTGTACCAAAGGTATGTTCTGGTTCCTAGTCAGCCCTATGGCCTTTTGTGTGTTTAAAAAAAAACCCAAACAAAACCCAAGGTCCTGATTCTGGGAAGGACTTTGGCACGTGTTTTAATTTATCCTTCAGCAAAGCACTCAAGTACATGTTTGAATTCAGCTGACTCCAGTGGTTCTGTACTTCAAGTTAGGGCTGTACATAAAAGCTTTCCTGAATTACAGCCATATTGGTATTTGTTTAGGCATGTTTTAGGTTTGGGGTTATTTTTTCATAAACACAGGCTGAAAATCAAAATGGATACTTTATTATTATATATATATTTTTTTTAAACTACCTAGCTGTGACTGAGGTGTTTGAAGTTTTACAACAGCAGCTGAGACGTTGCATGTTCTAGAGAGTATGTCGTATGAGGAGAACCTGAGGGAACTGGGATTGTTCAGCTTGGAGAAGAGGAGGCTGAGAGGAGACCTCATTGCTCTCTACAACTACCTAAAAGGAGGTTGTGGTGAGGCTGGGGTTGGGCTCTTCTCCCAAGGAACTAATGACAGGACAAGAGGTGATGGCCTCAAGTTGCACCAGGGGAGGTTTAGATTGGACATTAGGAAGAAGTTCTTAGCTGCAAGGGTGGTCAGGCACTGGCCCAGGCTGTCCAGGGAGGTGGTGGAGTCACCATCCCTGGAGGGGTTCAACAAACGAGTAGATGTGGTGCTTTGGGCCATGGTCTGGGGGTCAGGGAGATGTTGGACAAAGGTTGGACTTGATCCTAGAGGTCCTTTCCGACCTAAATGATTCTGTGATTCCATGTATGTGTGAAATGTGTGATGCTATAGGCGTGACACCAGCATCTTGCTGGTGCTGGTTTTATTGCCAGCGCTGTTTGATCTCGGAGCACAATTGCGGAATATGGGCTTGATTAGACAGCTGGAACAAGGAGCCCCGTTGCCATCTGCACACACGCGTATTCTTTTGAAGTACAATCCTGTTAACGTCAAAGCTGCTGGTTTCCAATGGTGATACTCACTGGGCTGTATTGAAATTGTCTTGTACATGGGCTCCCCACCAGGCAGGAGAGGCAGGGAGGGCAAAGGGTAAACGCCTCGACGTGGGCTCCGGGAGCCATCCCCACTGAGGAAACCCATACCTCTAATCCTGTCGTTCCAGGGCTGGATTTAGCAAGGTGTTTGAGCTCGTGCCTAATTCTTGGTGGCTGGAGGGGGTGGTGCTGCTGAAAATAACAGGGCTGCTGGTGTGCATGGTTAGATAAACGCTGCCCTGAATCTGGGGCTGTATTTCCAAGCCCAGTAATGAGGTGGAGGGACCTGTAGAGGAGAAATAACACGGAAAGATCTGCAGCTTCACACAGGGGACTGAATTAGTGTTTTCTCTGCAGCCTGTTGTGTTTTGTTCTGCGTTTCCTAGATCCTTATTATGTTCTTAGCTCACTCCTGTGTTGCCATGGGCCCGTGCTAGAAAGCAGGAGCTCCTCGGCTTTGGGCTTTCTTTGCTGGCCAGGAACCCTTTGATCTGCCCATCACCTGCTCTGGCTTGGCTGGGGGGGGGAGTCTGAGCAGGGCTGTTTATTGGAGCCAGGCATCATCCTGGCATTGCTGCATTGAGGTCACAGGCAGGTTGCTGAGGAGGAACATTTCTTTACTGTTTCTCCAGGGAGAGCCTGCAAGGTGGTGACACCAGTGGGACCTTAATTTCCATTTCTGTGGAAGGTGGTCTCAGCTCTCTTCCAAAAAACTGATCAAGCAGGTTCTGTAATGTATTACAGAATAATAAAAAGGACAGTGCTAAACTCGTGCTTAATGTGTCCTTATAAATATAGATAGGTGGGACAGCAGTCTTTGAAATATCATTTTACTACTCTCCCAAAAGCTTTCCTTTGCCATATGTGCAAGATTTCTACTTGAAAACCTTGCTTCATGTTTCCCAGGCAGTGATCAGCTCAGTTTCACATTGATCTTCAATATTATGGAGGGATTTTGATTTCTTTTTTCTTTTTATTTTTTTTCTGGGTAAGCATGAGAGATGATGAACCTGCATTTCACAACACCACACGCAGGGCAGGATCCCTGCTAATCCTGTTGAGTGCCTGTTTTTCTGAAGGTAAATGGTGGATGGCAGAAAACCTGGTCTCATTTTCAGCCCTTAGCTGAAACCCCTAAAAGCCAAGAGGAGCTCTGCTCTCGTTAGCTGTTTCCATAGGGAGAAGGGCAGCCAGTGTCTGGGTGTGTTTCGGAGGAGGCTGTGGGGGAAGACTCTGCATCTATTGAACTTACCCTTATGTAAATACTACAGTGATCACGCAGTCACCCTTCCCATCTGTTTTTTTTCCAACCTCCTTTTTTGCTACTCAGTGCCTGCACACTGCCATTATTGATAAATATGTATTTTTTTTTAATTATTTACCTGCAATGACGGACGTTTTATTTGTCAAAATCAGACAGGAGAACTTGTTAATCGGAAAACAAACCAGGGCTTGTGTTATATGCAGCCAGGATCAATATCCTATTGAGCTAACCTGGAGCCTAACAGATAGTGGCCCAGAATGGCTTGGTCTGTTGTTCCAGAAAACACTCCCTCGGTTCCTTTCCCCAGGTCCCTTTTTCTCATTGCCTCCCAAGGCATCACGCTGATTTGCAGTTAATAAAGGCCTGGGAGAATAATAGATTGCTGCTTCTTGAAAGAGTGGGTTTCCTCTGTAATTTTTTAGTTATTTCTTGTAAACTTCTCCAGTTGTAGATGAGTATCAAGGAAAGCTGCCCTACCTGTTGCTGCTGTGGAGAGAGACACGGATGTTTTATAGCTCCTGTTCAGTTTATTTCCACATTTTTAGGGGATTGCACTCGCTGCAGTGATGCCATCACCCATTAGCAGCTCTAAATCACATAAAAATGCAATTTCTCATCTGGCCTGGGATTATATGATCTTAATGTACTTTTTTACAAGGTAGGAGCAAAGGGATTTTATTGCTGCAACCTGTGTTGGGGTGGAAACATCAGAAATTTACAGTTGTCTTGGGAACAAAGTCTTCCCTCAATCCGAGCCCCTCAGATGGCAGTGGAGCCATGAGCCTGGATTCATGGTCTTGAGGAGCTCTGAGCTGGGTTCAGGGTCTCAAGGGTTCAGACCTGTTCCTGTTGGAGCTCATGGGGTGACTTTTCCTAGTGGCCTGGCCTTTGGGTCCAATAGAACTTGCAGACATACTCTCTAGCAGGAGCTGTGCAGGGTGGCTGCTAAAGGGAAGAATGGAGAACAAGGCATGGATAAGATGATCCTTATCTTCCTGATTCCCACAAATCAGATGTCTAGGGATTTTAAAGAAAAAATATGGATCTGATGGCTTTTAAATTGTGTGGGCCAAGGGGACTGTCCTTGGTTGTGGTTTGGAGCCTGTTTATACTTCTGGCTTCATCATATTCTGGGTAATGATCTCGAGGTTTAATTACATCCCCCAAGGAAAGGGGCTGCTTATCCCTTTTTTTTCATCACTACCTACCCGAGGTTTCCATTGGTGCTTCTAGATTTTGCATAGTAAGGTCTGGAGAATAAGAATTGCTTTTTCTGCATGTTTATGGTTTTATAAATCTCCAGCAGAGATTTTTGCTGCCCAACCTTCCTTGACCTGAGAACTTTCCTGTGCATGCCTGACCTCTGTTGTTGCTCTGGTCCTTTCCTAGTTCTCTCCTCCTCTTGGAGGCAGTGACCACAACCTGGTATAAATAAATGGAGCACCTGAAAGGATCGTGCTCTGTCCACGACGAGCAGAGTTAATTTCTTTGGCTCTCCATCAGCCTGGATTAAACACTCTCGAAGAGTCCTGGTGGCTTCTTGAGCCAGTTGGATCAGCTGCCTGGATCTCTGGGTGGGACTGGCAGAGACAGCCTGTGCCAGGCCTGGAGCTGCCAAATGATGTGCACAAAGTCTCTGTGCTGCTCCTGATGTCTCAGGCTGTCGGGAACAAATTACAAAAGCCAGAATTATCTTGATTGTCTGGGTGACTGAGAAATGTTTCCTAGCTCCTGGTGATGCTAATAATTTGGAAGGTAACTCATTTAGCAGCATAATAAAGACCTGCTCATCCTTGATGCTAGCTTTGCTGGTTACCAGGATCATCTTGGTATGTGGGCAGTCTGGGATGCTATTTCTGGTGCAGTGTATGAGGAGCAGCAGCAGCCTTGGTTGCAGTGATGACTGTTGAAGGGGGAGGCTCAGGAACCACCCAGCCTGGTCTGTGCAGCAGAATATGGACCTCTGGCATTCCATTGGAGGTGGACATGCCTCCTAGGCAGGCTGGGGGGTGAGATGTGACCGTGAAAGTCTTTGAGAAGTGGACGTGTGGTTGAGGGCTTGGATTCTTAAAGCTGTCAAACATACATAGTAGCATTTTTTTCTCCACATGCATGTCCCTTAGAGTAGGATGTCTGAGTTATGGCCTCCTGTGTGACTGGCTCTTGTGTGCTCCCCAAAACACCTCAATCTTGCCACCAGCAAATAACCACAGAAAAGCAAAATTAAAATTAAATAACCCCCCCTGCCAGCATCACTTTAGGCAGTGTGCTCAGTGCTTTGTTTAGAAGCTTCAGATCTAGACCCCTAGAGAATAACAAGGACTAGGAGCAGGGAAATGCAGATTTCTCTCTGCTTCTCCAACACGGAACTTCTGGCACTTCTGTACTAGAAAGCAAAGCTGAGCAGCAACAGGAGTTGGGAAAATGGGTATTTTAAGAGGGACAAGCTTCAACCTGATGAGTTGTCACAAGGAAAACGAGTAATCCTCTTTCATGGCTCTACTGTACGGGTGGTGATGGACTCGGGCTGATTGCTATTAACATTGTGCATGAGTCATGCTAAGAGCAAAGCCTGTATGGATTTTAATGGAGCTGCTCCTTGTTTGCAATTTCTTTTATGCTCCAGTGATGGATGGATACTTGCTGGCTCAGAAAAGCCAAAGGTACCTTCTGAAATTAAATCTGATAAAAAATATGGGATGAGGTGAAGGGAATTTACCTGTTCTCTTGAGTGCAAAGTGCTAACTGGTGATCTGGCTGCAGTATGGGGCAGCAATGGGGGAGGCAGATAAACACATTAATTTTTTTAAGGCAGAGAAAATGAGTGATTAATAACTGGAAGGGAAGAGGGCATGTGAGGTCTGTTTGAACAGTCAAAAATAGTTTGAAGTTCTTCTCTTTTCTGTCCCTTGGCCATCTGGGCTCCTGGGGAGCTGAAGAAGCAGCTTCCTTCAAAGGAGTTGATGTTGGATGGAGAGGAAGGATTTATGGGCTCTAAACCCACCTTGGCAGATGTCCCTGTTTCCTTTTATGCACTATTACAGCTGGTTCTTCCCAGTGGGGCAGCAGGTTCCTTGGGACTGGAGCTTGCTTTCCCTGGGGGCTTGTTTCACCTGGCAGAGGAGGTCCCAGGCCCTGCTGAAGGGTTAATTAGGGCTCGTGCCTTTTTTGTTCCTTATAGTGGCTTTTGTGCATGGATTTTGGTGGGGGTGGGCAGACGCAGGTTGAGTTAAGCAGGTGGGTGTGTGATTGTGTGGCTGGCTGCTAAATTAGAAGGAGACTTTCCTGAGCAGAGGAGGACTCAGGGCTGTGCTTAGGGGGAGCTACAGATGGTCCCAGACCCTTGGAGGACCCGTGGGTGGGGATGGCCCTTCCCTGGCAGAAGTTATCCTTGAAGTGTGGCTCTGCTCTGGCAAATTGAATGTTTCAGGTCAGAGTATTTCTCAAGGGCAAATAGATAATGAGATTGACGTGCTTCTCTTACTGTATTAGAAGTGACTGCAAGGTATTGAGTACCTGGTCTGTGAGCTGATAAATGGTGGTACCACACAACAAGGAGCCAGAAAGTTGAGGCACAGACAAATGGCTTTTCTCCAAAGAGAAACAAAAAGAATTTCTTCAGATTTCCATCTTGTGCTGCTTTCCATATTTTGTGCCTTTTATGCTGCTTTGAAGGTTTTTGTTCAGAGCAGGGAGTGTCAGACACCATCTGGAGAAGAGAAGGCTCCAGGGGGACCTTACAGTGACCTTCCAGTACCTGAAAGGGGCCTATAGGAAGGCAGGGGAGGATCTGTTCTCAAGGGTTTGTAGCGACAGGACGAGAGGTGATGGTTTTAAGCTAGAAAAGGGGAGATTTAGGTTGGACATTAGGGAAAAAGTTCTTTAATCTGAGGGTGGTTGATCACTGGAACAGGTTGCCCAGAGAGGTGGTGGAGGTCCCATCCCTGGAGACATTCAAGGTCAGGCTTGATGGGGCTCTGAGCAACCTGCCCTAGGTAGAGATGTCCCTGCTTCTTGTAGGGGGTTGGACTCAATGACCTTTTGAGATCCCTTCCAACCCAATACATTCTATGATTCTGAGGGTGCTTCCCTGGCCTGTGGACCCTGAAGCTGGGCAGCTATGAAGCACAAGTGGCCACCCCAAGTAAGTGGGAGGTCTGCTCTCTCATCACAGCCAGGGCTTTATCAAAGCCAGGCAGGATCATTAGTCCAGAGTCCAGGCAGCATTTTGAGCTTTTTATGGCTCTCAAGGGGAGGCTGGTGGCAGGGAAATATTGTCTCTTGTGAGGGGACCAGATGTACCCTGCAAAGGAGATTGTGGAGACTGCAAGTGGGAAGAGGACTCTGGACCTTGTGATCTGTTCCTACCATCTGATCCTGCCCTAGCAATTATGTGGTGTGGGCATCTCCTTGACTACTTGCTCTTCTCTAGGTGCAAAGCACTGCAAACCCAGCTGCTCTTATAGCTGGGTATGAATAATAGGAATTCAAAACCAAAGCAACAAATAACATTGCAGCTATGAATAGGGGAAGGTCTATTCAAAAGGGTTTGTAATGATAGGACCAGGAGTGATGGTTTTAAGCTGGGAAAGGAGAGATTTAGATTGGATATTAGAAAAAAGTTCTTTAACACAAAGGTGATAAATCAGTGGAATGGGCTGCCCAGAGAGGGGGTGGAGGCCCCATCCCTGGAGTCATTCAAGGTCAGGCTTGATGGGGCTCTGAGCAGCCTGCTCTAGGTAGAGATGTCCCTACTTGTGTAGGGAGGTTGGACCAGATGACCTCTAGAGGTCCCTTCCAGACTGAAACATTCTGTGATTCTAGAAGCTCTAATGTTCACTATCTTATTGCTTCCTGGTTTAAAATCATACAACAAAACAACCCAAAACCCCAGACCATCCAAGCCCTGTGTGTGGTGTTGAGTGCTGCCTCATGATTAGGTGAGGAGGAGTGTGCAGGATTTTTCAGGCTCCTGTTTCTCAAATGTTGCTTCTGCTGCTGTGCCTTGGTTCCCAAGGGGGCAGCTTTTGATGGCAAAGTGCCTGCTCGTCTGAGATGATAAGAACCTGGCTGTGATTGTTTAAAAGAGTGAGGAGTTAGAAAATCAGCCTAGTTCTAATTGCAATCTAATCCTCAGTACCAGGAGCAACAGTGTCACGTTTGCACGTGTCCTTGGATCCACAACTTGCCCCAAAGGTTTTGGGTGCTTTGGGACTGGCAATGGCCTTAGAATCAAAGAATGGGTTGGGTTAGAGGGCACCTCAAATATCAACTAGTTCCAACCCCACAGGGACACTTTCCACTAGACCAGGCTGCTCAAGGCCCCATTCAAGCTGGCTTTGAACACCTCCAGGGATGGAGCATCCAAAACCCCCCTGGGCAACCTGTGCCTCACCACCCTCATAGGGCTGTCTTCTTCAGGGCTTCCTGGAAACATCAGGAAAACTTAGCAAAGGTGGAAAATTGTTCTTCCATTTGGTCCTTCCTTAAACATTAACAAGGTGTGTGGGACATTCTGGCCAGGGCAAGGCTTCAGTGCTGGAAACTGGAACCAGGAGGATGAGTGACTCCAGGTCTCTGTAGAGGTAGATTCAGATGAGATGTTAGGAAGAAGTTCTTCCCCAGGAGGGTGGGGAGACACTGGCACAGGTTGCCCAGAGAGGGGCTGGAAGCCCCATCCCTGGACATTTTGAAGGCCAGGCTGGCTGGGGCTGTGAGCAACTGATGTAGTGGGAGGTGTCCCTGCCCATGGCAGGGGGGGTGGAATGAGATGATCTTTCAGGTCCCTTCCAACCCTGACAATTCTCTGATTCTATGAACCCAAGCTCTAGGGTCAGCACCTGGCATTTGGGTACCTGAAGATGCTTTTTTTGGTACCGTAATTGGGCTCTTTGCTTAACTTCAGCTATTTTAAATCTGTGCTGAAGGCTTTGACTGAATTGGGATGGAGGGAAGAGATCCTCTGAATGAGTTCTACAAACCCAGAAGGCTGGATGGGGCAGAGGGTACATTGCATGACCTCCTGGCTCCATGAGAAGGCCACTTCTGTGCCATGGGGCAGCCTGGCAGCTTAGGCTGAGAAAAGTCCTGTAGTGTGAGCTAGAGGGTTTGGAAAGCTGCCTGATCCTCCCAAAGGAGCATGGCCACCTCAACAGTGCTCTTCAAATACACGTGGGAAATCTTTCCTTCCTGGCAGGGTCAGCATTAGCTAAATCAATGGCTGGCAATAAACATGAGGCTTTGTGTCTCCTCCTGCCTCCATTTTCCTCTATGCTGGTGGTCAGAAAAATAGCCTTTAATTGTTTTTTTTTGATGAATAAATGAAACAAACTTATTGGTTTAGTGGTCTCAGGGTGGAATGTTGAGGAAGCAGGTCAGGTTTTTCTGGTGGATATGCTTATTCTGTCAGTGCTGGAGGAGATGTCTTGGTTTCAAGAGCTGGCTACAGGCATGTGTGTGTGTGTAGGTGGTTCTTGTGATCTGTAGACTCTTAAAAGCATCCCTCTGGAGCAAGAAGTTGAGGTCACTCCTGAGCTAAACCCTGGGTTTTAGCCAATAATGGGTTTAGCTGTTGTCTCAGTTCAAGTCAGTTTGTGTTGGGCTGTGTGAGATCTAAGAAAGGAAAGGATCAGAAATAGAGGCTGGAGCAGTGCTGTGCTCCACTGGGAGTAGAAGTTGTTCTTGGGGCTTTTAGGAGAGGAGAGGGCAGCTCTCAGTGTCACACCTCTGCCAGAAATCTGTGTGCAGATGCTCTGAAGGTTGTTCCTTATGGATGTTTCTGAAGTTGACTCCCCCCCTTCACCTTCCCTGTAAGGATCTACAAAACAGCAAGCACCCAGTGTCAGTCTAAGGGTGTAGGAGCATGTTGATGGTCCATGGGGCAATGTAAAGGACAAAAATAAGCTACTTGGAGGAGACTAAAACTTTTCCAGCTACAAAATGTCCCTGCCATGAAGAGCTCTCAAACTAAACTGATAATCAGAAATACTTAGTTGGATATATCTTGGTTCTTGTTCAAAGAGGACTTAAAAGAACTTAAATTGGAGCTCTCAGCCTATTTTCCAGTCAAAAAAAGAAAAAGGGAAGAAAAAAGACTGGAAGATTGAACTGTCTTTTGGCTTAGTTCTCCATCCCGAACTAGCACCCTTAAATAAAGTTTGGGCATGGGAGCTTAGGAGGAAGGCTGTGAAAATGATTAAATAGTTGAAGAAATGTCTATTTAAGGAGAAATAAAAAGGCTGAGAGAGTTAAAATTAAGAGGAAGGTCTCATAAGGGTGAGATTGATAAGGAGAAAGAAAGTCATGTCTATTTTGGCAGAGTTCAAAAAGCATCAATAAAGAAATGGAAGTTTTAGAACTTCTTTACTAATGGAAATGTAATTAACTCATGGAAACTCATCACAAGAACTTGCTTCAGCTGAAATGGTCTCTTTTGGGTCTTGAGACCAAAGGAGCCAAGAGATCATCTGCAGATTCACCCGAGAGGAAATGGGTTTGTGAAGGAGGAGGATTGGGCCCTTTCCCTGATGCTCCCTGAAGTAACTTAGGTGGAAATGTGAACAGACTGTTTCGTAATTGTCCTTTTCTTTATCTTGTAACTTCTTCTGAATCATGCTGGAGACATGACTCCAGAGCAGCCATCCCGGCTGTTACAGCGTGACCTGTGAGGTGCAGCAGGATATGGCAAGGCTTAAACTTTGTCTTTTTGTACATGAAACAATATCAATAGGAGCAGTGATATTCCATCACTTCACGTCAGATTTAAAGATCAAACGTCTTCTTGCAAGCTGGGCTGCAGCTCAGAGAGAAGCTTCAATGCTCTGGTGCTGTGCTAAGGGTGCCCTCCAAACCTGCACGTCTGAGCTCCAGGGAAAGATCTGGGTTTGGGAATTGTCACTCATTCCATATGAAGCCAAGGTGGTTTCTAGTCATGCAGAACCCACTTTGATAAAGGGGCTCTGGTTTTGTAGAGGAGCAAGGTCTGACACCACCAAGCCAGGTGCTGCTGAGGTGTTACTGCTCTCTTTGCATGGTGGAACATCACCCTGACCTTGCTTTGGGAAGAGAGGACTCTCCTCGGCTGCAGTCTCCAGCCTTTGCAGGGTTTGGAACATGGAAGAAGATTCTGGCAGGTGAAATTCTCTTGTCAGAGGGTGGCCCTGTCCTGGATGAGGCTTCAGTCAGGCCTGAAAACACATCCAGCTGCCACAAGTCGGGCACCAAAGCTCTCACGCTGGGTAGGAGTGTTAACAAAACACCCTCCCAAGGCCAGAGACAAATCTCTGCTGCTTTGCTGGCCTCCAGTGCTGGGTGAAGGGTAGGAGTCAAAAGTGTGTTAAATGGCAGTGAGAAGAAATAGAATCACAGGATGGTTTGGGTTGGAAGAGACCTTCCAAGGTCATCTAGTCCAAGCCCCCTGCAGTCAACGGGGACTCTCTAAGTAGGGCAGGTTGCTCATAGCCCCATCAAGCCTGGTCTTGAACGTCTTCAGGGATGAGGCCTCCACCACCTCTCTGGGAAACCTGTTCCAGTGATCAAGCACCCTCATGGTAAAGAACTTCTTCCTAATGTTTAATCTAAATCTACCCTTCTCTAGTTTAAAACCACAGGCAATTTTGGCTGGTGCGTTTGGTGATAGACGGGTGGCACCTCTCTAGATAGTCATCAGAAATAGGTCTGGGGAAAAGATGAGATGAAAGCCTCAAGTCTGATCTATGCAGATTCTCTCTACCCTGAGAAACATAGAATCATAGAATGGGTTGGTTTGGAAGGGACCTTTCAAGATCATCTAGTTCCAACCCCCCCACCACGGCAGGGACACCTCCCACTAGACCAGGCCACCCAGGACCTCATCCAGCCTGGTCTTGAACACCTCCAGGGATGGAACATCCACAACTTCCCTGGGCAGCCTGTGCCAGGGTCTCACCACCCTCTGAGTAAAGAATTTCCTTCTAATTTCCAATCTAAATCCCCCCTCTTCCAGTTTGAACCCGTCACCCCTCATCCTATTGCTCCAGGCCCTTGTGAAAAGTCCCTCCCCAGCTTTCTTGTAGCTCCCTTCCAGTTCCAAATCCCAGCCTTGTTTACCTGCTTCCTGGGCAGAAGTGCTACAAATTCCTGAAGTTCTATGCTCGGACTTCCCTCCTAGCCTGGACTGGCTGGGTGAATCCTGAGCTTGCTGGGCAGTTTAAATTTCTTTTTCTATGGTAATGAATGAAGTCCTTGACTTGGTTAGGTGCATTGTAAGAAGATTTGGCAATACTAAACTTGGCTAAACCAGTCGTAGAAAAGATAAGACCACTCCATGATTCACTAAGTCTATTATTAAAAGAACATTGCTGANTGTTGTTTTTTTTTTGCCCCCCCCCCCCCCCTCCCAGGTTACAACATTAAAGCTAATTATTACAGGTATAAAATTATGGTAACCCCTGACTTTCACAAGAGGTGAAAAGGACAAAGGAAGCTCAGCATGATCCAATTTCCTTGCTTTAATTGGAAGGCATGAAAAAACCCTGAGACTATAGCAGCAGATAATGTTGTGTCTGAGACAAATCCAGAATAACACAGTTCCAGTTCTCTTGCCTAGCAGACTGGGCAATGGAGTGGGGGTTCTGGGTGTCCTGTGTTTCTTTGCTGCCCATATCATTGGCTAATAAAGGAATTTATGCCATTGCTTTTGTATTTTATACCCACATTTCTACCTAGATAATAATGGTACCTGAATTTGTGATGCACTATTGGACAAGGCTGGTTGACAGTATTGAAAAGGGAGTTTAAAATGTCTCAAAAGAAGTAAAAATAAGTCTTAAAAAACCCTTGAAATCAAGGGAGGAGAATTCGAATCCCAAGTAAAATAGATGGTAACAGCATAATCTTCTAGAAATGCAGATGCTCACTCACAGTGAGTGGGAGAACCTTGCATGGAGCTCAGTGTTCGTGTACCATGGGGAATGTGTTAAAACGCTGGCGTGCCACACAGGGGAAATTGCAAATGTGGGTGTCTGTCAGATCTGAACCTGAGGAAAGATTGGCCCTTTGGGGGAGGTGACATGCTTCGAGTCAAAATGTCCACAAGGATTGTCACTGGCTTGCTAGAGAATAAAAAAAAAAGAGGAGTGGCTCTTCTTTTGGTGGAGCAGAAGTGACCAAAGAGCCAGAGCAATGTCATCCATGGCAGAGTCAGTCTTCAGGGCAATGTCCTGGCTTGGAATTGCTTGAACTTTGGGTAGATTTTTGAAAAGTTATGGCTCATGGTGCATGCAAGGAACGAATAAAAAGTTGGAAGTTCTTGCCTGGTGCCTCTTTCCACAGAAGGGTGGAAGTTGTGGTGGTTTACTGCAGCACAAGGCTCCCTGGGACAGCAGCCCTGTGAAGCCATCAACTAGGACCACTTGCCAGATTCAACTGTTTGGGTTTTGAAGGCCTGATCTGAGAAATCAGCCAATGCCTGCTTGGCATGAAGGAGCCCAGAGAATAAAAGCAAGCAGGATGTGTATTTTATTTTTCTTCTCTTCAAAACCTGGAAGATCTCCAGCTCATCAAGTAGTATTTCTGCTTGTGATCCCTCTAGGGCTGCCCTCTGGTCTTGCTTGTGTAGAAGGATGAGAAAACCTTCCCTTGGAATTACAAACTCTGGTCTTTAGCAGTGGTGGGATCAATGCCCTGTGGGGTGGAATATGGGGAATTAGTGTTGCTGTTCCCCAGGTCTCTGCAGTACCTCCTCACCCATTAGCAGGAGTGGAGTGACCCCCCTGCATCTTTGGGAACCTTTGTTCCTAGGAAGGAAGGTTTGGGTGAGGCTTAATTCCTGCCTAATAGCCTGTTAAAATCCTCACATCGTTTCTTGGAGAATGCCATTAAAAATCAATTACATTAATGGGGCTCGGTTGGAGATGCTCTGAAATATGGATAGGCTCGAGAAAAGTGACTTTGCAGAGCAAGGCCCTTGGTGCTGCAGACGTTTGCTCGGCTTGATCTTCCCAGTCCTGTATGGACCCAACCTGATCTTTGTTTCCATCAGCTCTGCAGAAGCTGGCCAAGCTGGTCAGGAACAAGTGGTAGGTGTCCTGCACCCCATTGCCAGGGGGGTTGGGAGGGAGTAATTCTCTTGCCCTGTTATAGCTGACACATAACAATGTGGTTGGGCTGCTCGCCTAAAATTACCCCAGCACCCCTGTCAGCCCTAGGAGCTCCTTCAGGCCTTCATCATCCACCCCTGACTGCACAGCAGATGTCTGCCACCTGAGAGATGTCCAGTACTCCTTGCTGCTGACATTGCAGTGCATCCATGAGCTTTGTGTGATGAATGATCTGTGTTCTCACTCTGGTCCCAAGCAGGACTGTCCAGTGGCTGGACGCCAGCCTGGGTGAGTGGAGATCACCTTTATTACACGGTGGCCAGCACAGGCTGGGTTGCTTGGCCCTGTCTGGGAAATATGAGCACTGTAGGGATGTTGGGAGGATGAAAGCATTGGAGCATCTGTAATAATTGCATCCTGCAGTGAGGGAGGCTGTGTGGCTTCCTGAAATGGCTGGATAAGTAAATGCTGTCCCTACCCTGTGTGCACTGAGCGATGTCTTCACCTCTAATTCCCAGCTTGCAATTCACCATCCTCTCAAATCTCATTTTATGCACAACTGAGCTGTTATTTTTTGACATGGAAAACAAGTGAAACAGGTTACATGCTTATCCCTCTTCTTAAAAAGCTTGTTTATTTTTTACTGGCAGGTGAATCCTTTTTGTTTAAAAACTGTAAACAACTCCTGAGAGCTCTGAGAGGTTTGTGAACAAGCTCTTTTGGACAGCAGGAGATGGTATCTCCCCAGCCTGCTGCTCTAGAGGTATGAGAGGATTGAGAGAAATAATGTTCTGTTCATGGCTAGGATGTTAAAATAACTGAAATGTGGTTTGTGAAAGAGGATCCTTACCCATGGAAGGAAGACTGGGATAGAGGGAGGCTTGATGTCCCTGCAGGAGTGGTGCAGGCAGTGGGCATGGCATGGAAAGGTGAACCATGTGGGTGCCATGTTGTGAGCTTGGTCAAGACCTTGTATAATGGAAGGGCTGAGAGAACAGGCTTGGTGGGGCTCTGAGCAGCCTGCCCTAGGTAGACACATCCCTGCTTGTGTAGGGAGGTTGGACCAGATGACCTCTAGAGGTCCCTTCCAGCCTAAAACATTCTATGATTCTATGACAACCTGCACTGCCTCTTCCACGAGGGGTGATTTATTGGTGTCCACACTGTGCCCAGGGCTGTGCTGGAGGGGACAGGGAGCCACTTGCTTCCTCACATAGCTTGTTTCTGGCAATGGTGGCATTGTTTTGGTCCTGCTGCTGGTGTAGGAAGCATGGGTGAAGCTGGGATTGCTGTGAGTGTGTTGGGGAAAACTCTTTACCTGGAGCTTGGTGGCACTAGGATGGATTGAAGCAGGGCTGGGAAGGAGGCTGCAGTAGCCACGGTGACTTGGGGTGAAGAAAGCACAGGAGAGGGACAGAGCATCTTCACCAGGCTTTGGTGTATGTCCCTGCTGGGCACTTTCCATTGTACCTTGAGACTCGTAGCTTGTTTTGCAGGAATGTCTGTAGGAAGGGAAGAGATGTGTGAAATCCAGCTGCTTGTGGCAGCGCTTCCAAGTGGTGTGTGGGCAGCTCAGCTGCAGGCAAGTGGTCTGAGGGACTCAGCCATGAGCCCCTGGGTGTTTGCAGCCAAGTGTCAGGCAGTGTATGGGTCTGTGTGAGGTGCAGGGAAGGTCTGTGAGCCTTGAGTACCACCTCTTGTCTCTAAGAACTCTGTGGCTGTTGCTGAGTGCTCATCTTCACCAGGAACCATGGGTGATAGTTATGTCTGGTTCCCTCTGTAGGAATGAGGGACTTGAGCAAAACCAAAACCAGTTAAATCTTGAAAGCACTGGCAGAAACGGGGTGAGGACCTACATGGTTGCTTTGTGTGCCTTGATTGAAGGACTTTCAAGGTGCAGCTAAAAAGAGCCGGGTATTGTCTTAGCTGAAGCATTGACGTAGAGAGGCAGGTAGAAAACTGCTGATGTGGTCCCCTTCACCAGAGCTGCATCCTGAGCAAGGGCTTCAGCCAGGCTGATATCAGCCTGAATATCTCAGGGCTGAAATCTAAGATGGCACGTGAGCTCCTTGGGCTCCCTCCCCTCCCTTGGCATCGCTGCCTGTCACCTCCTGCAGCTCGGTGTTTGTTAGATGCTGCAGGACCTGGGAAGGTGACTTGATGGAAATAATGACCGAAATGCTTGGGCTTTGCTTCCACAACCTGAGGCTGGGGGGCTGTGTCCTGCCTTTCATGGGTGTTGCTGAAGCTGGGGTGTTAGGGAGCTGGCTCTTGGAGCTGAGCTGCAGTCTGTGCCGGATATAAATCCTCTTCCCTTGGGCTTTGGGTAAAGCAGATTTAGCAGCACAAACCCCACCTCTTGCCACTTCCCACCTCATCCGGCCGCAGGTCTGGTGTGTGTGAGGAGGCTGCTAAAGCCGTGAGCTTAGGATGAGTGTAACCTTGCAGCAGAGATGGAAAGGGCATTGCTGGAGACCTCCCAGTGCAGCGTTCCTGGAAACGAGCAGTTTCAGACAAATATCTGGGAGACAGGGAATTGTTTTTTTTCTTAACCTGTCTCTCGTTGTTCATTTTCCCCCTGGCACTGGGGCTGCAATTCCAGGAACCCTGGCTCTGCTTGAGAGCGCCTCTCAAAACATGGATAAAAGTAATTAAACCTCTCAACTTTCTCCTTTTCAGACTTATTGTAGTTCTTCAAATGTAGATTTAAGATGGGGAGGACAAAATGTACAAGCTGAGATCTGACATCCTGTTCCAGCATCGAGCAGGTGAATGGAAGGATGAGGAGACTATTCAGAGGGCTCCAGTTCTGCTCCCAAAGCAAGGAGAGATGGTTGGTTGCTGCCAGGTGCAGCCATTCTTACTGCTCCCCTCTTCTCCCCCCGTAATTAAGTAAATTTAGCTGTCTGCAAGGTATGGAAATGGATGTGGTGCAACTGCTTTGCTTGTGCAACTGCTATTTCAGCTTGCTTGTAGTGCTGAAAAATCAAGAAAATTGTTTCATGCCGTGCACAGGCACTGAAAGAACTGAGTTTCTGATGAAAAGCAGATTGAAAAGGCAGGACAATTGGGTAAAATGAGGAGCAATGCTTTTGTCTAATCTGGATTAAGGAAAATTTTTGAGCTTTTAATGTTCTCAATAACTTCAGTTTTTTATTTGGGAAATGAAAATGCAACATCCTGCCAAGTAGAAAAGACCAAACTCTCAAAGCTTCAATTTAACAATGATGACATAGCGAATGTTCTCCATATTCCCTTCCTCCAAAGAAATATTTTGGCAAACTTGGCTTGAGTTACTGAAGTGTTGTTGGTTGACCTGGATCTAGGAGAGAGTTTGGGGAGGGAATTCAACAAAAGTTATCCAGCAAAAAGTTTCTCTCCTGCTGCTGTGGTACTCTGTTCCTAGGCAGATGGGGGCCAGCAGACAGGCAGAACATCCTTAAAGATAAAGATACAGTTTTTTGCTGAATGGTCTTCTCTGTTAATGAGTGTCCCTGATGACTCTGTGCTTGCTGTGTGGAGTGGTGGCTCAGCTTGCAGAAGCTGAACTTCAATGTGCTTAAGCTACTTTTAGGGTTGAATGCCAAAGATATGATCCTTGGAGTCATTTTGATGTATTGTGGGTATCCTTTTGGGTCTACAGCACAAGTCTGGTGAGGAGCAGCTGAGGGACCTGGGGGTGTTGAGCCTGGAGAAAAGGAGGCTCAGGGGAGACCTTCTGGCTCTCCACAACTCCCTGAAAGGAGGTTGGAGCCAGGTGGGCTTGGTCTCTTCTTCCAAGGAACAAGTGATAGGACAAGTGGAAACGGCCTCAATTTGTGCCAGGGGAGCTTTAGGTTGGACATGAGGAACAATTTCTTCCTGGCAAAGGCTGTGAAGGGCTGGCTCAGGCTGCCCAGGTTAGTGGTGGAGTCCCCATCCCTGGAGGGGTTTCCAAGCTGTGGAGATGTGGTGCTGAGGGACTTGGTTTAGTGGTGCCCTGGCAGTGTTGGGTTAATGTTTGAACTCGATGATCTGAAAGGTCTCTTCCAACCAAACTGATTCTATGATTCCATCTCTTGTGGAGCTGGGCTCCTCCAAGCCCCCCTGCTCTGCCCATCCCTGATGGAAAGTCATTACCTGTGCCCATCAGTGGAGGGACATGAGATGTCTGATGGAGTGCATGGAGTGAGCATCAGCCTGAGTGCCCTGTGAGATGGTACCCGTGGTGCTGCTGGGGTGCAGGTGATCTCCTCACCCTGTCGAATATTAACTCACATCTCTCTAGCACAGCTGCTCCTGGAGCCTTTTACAACCCGGGTGTGCAGCACACACTCGATGGGTGGTGTCCAGCTCTGTTTGCTCTCAGTGCTTTGCTTCTGGGGGGAGGAATGGTAGGGAAGAAGGCTTCTGGTCTGCCTCATCCTGGCAACACCTGGTTCATGAATGGGGAGGAGATGGTCTTCACTGGAGCACACAAATGCTTGGTGGGGATACTTCTAGGAGCAGGCACATCCCACCAGGCACTTGGTCCATCTCTAGGCTCTCTTGTCCTGTCACAAAGTAGACTCAGGGCCCCAAAACCCTTTTCTGCTCAGTGAGGAATTTGTTGGAAATGGAGAAATGTTGGAATGAGCCCTGCCTGGCAGCCTGTCTGCTCTGGGTTTGGTCTTTGATCACCCTTGTGCTTCTCTGCTGGGCTCCAGCTTTGTTTGAGGCTGCAGGAGGGATCACACTAAGCTCCTTTGCCATCTTTAATGTTTAGTGCACAGCCCTGGGTCTTATTTACAGTTCACCATTCAAACCATGGGATGAGGATGGGAATCTTCTTTTCCTTCTAGGTCATTTTTAATGGACCTTATTGCTATAGTTTGAGTGCTGCACACAAACATTAATTCACTCTCACGACGCTTCTGTGAGACAGACTTTGATGTTTCTTATTTTACAGTGGAAAGGAAGGTACAGGAATATGAAAAGCAAAAGTAACTATTAATTTTCACTTCATACTTTCAAAGGATGTTTTGGGGAACAGCAATAGGCTTGTTTCCCCTGTATATGGGCTCGTTCCCTGTCAAGTTTCAGGGCACCAATCATAGAATCATAGAATTGTCAGGGTTGGAAGACACCTTAAAGATCATCTAGTTCCAATCCCCCTGCCATGGGCAGGGACACCTCCCACTACATCAGTTGCTCACAGCCCCAGCCAGCCTGGCCTTCCAAATGTCCAGGGATGGGGCTTCCAGCACCTCTCTGGGCAACCTGTGCCAGTGTCTCCCCACCCTCATAGGGAAGAACTTCTTCCTAACGTCTCATCTGAGTCCAGAAGGAAAGATTTCTAGGGCTTCTCCTAAAGTCACTGGAATTTTCTTATGGTCCTCCTTGATTTAGGAAGGGGCTTTGCCACCTCATCAGTTACTGAAGAACGCTCAGACACCTTGAAAACTTCACCTAAAAGTGGAAAACCATAAACAATCCAAAGGGGTGGGAGTGTTTGGCTTTAGGACTGTTGATAACTCCATGTACTTCTCATCTCATGATGTGTAGACGCACACAGGAACTAAGAAACCACGTAGGTGCTGGTGGTAAAGAACGTCTTAGTGGACGTTTTAGCTTAGAGATGACAGTTTATGCAACTTGTACTGAATGCTCATCTGAAACCTTCTACCACTCATCCCATCATTTAGCCCTGGTTGCCATCTGTTAGTGAAAAGTGCTTTTTGAAGTTGGTGATAGAGCTGTACTTAGTGATATTATTTCTTCCCTTGGTATACATGTACTTTAGGAGGAAAATGTCCAAGAATAATTGAGATGAATCAGTTTTCTATATGTGGATTGCTTGAATATTTAACATCTGAGATCTTGTGAAGCAAAAGGGGCAAGGAACAGACACTGTTTATTTTTAGGACTAGAAAGTGACTGAAGCTGCTGGCCTAGATTGTGTACTCCTTCCAGGAGGAGCCAGGGAGAAAACAATCCTAAGCAGAGCGTGCCTTTGTGTGATGGGAGGAATTCTCATGTTTATTTAGGCTGACAAAAACAGTTGGTGCTCATGTTGAATTGTTTCAGTTGTGGAGGGAAAAACTACGACAGGACTTGTGTGGAAACTTGGAATAAAAATCTCTTTCCTCCTTTTGAAACTGATTGCATTTCAGTTGCCCAATCTGAAAATAAGAGTTAAAAAAAAAGTAAATAAAGCAAAAAGACCTTTTCCCTCTCTCTGCCTCTTCCCCCATCCAAGCCTGGGTTATACCCCTGGTCAGATTTGGGATCCACAGTCTCATTGATGCCAGGTGGTCCATTGTGAGTTTGAAACAGCAGCTCTGCAAGGTTGGTTGTAACCCCCAAATGGTTAAGCATGTTACTGGTTGTAGTTGCTGCCTTAAAAGTTTATCCTTTTGGCCAACTGGCAACAAGAGGGGGGAGATTCATCTGTGAGCAGAGAGGCTCTGAAAATGACCCCAGCCTGCCACTACCTTCTGCCACACGTTCATTTGGAGAGACAAGGCTGAACTCTTCAAAGATTAAATACATGATAATATTTCCCTGGGTAGTGGTGAAGTGCTGGGGCCTGGGCTGTGGGCCCTGAGTGGAGTTGACCTATGGATGGGTCACAACCCAGCAACAGGTTCTGTTCCCCAAGTGGTTTCAGGCCCCAGAGGCAGAACCTGGCCCAGCTGTGTGAGGCCCCAACTGCCCCCAGGGGATCATGGTTGGGGTGGTGGGTGAGGCTGGAGAGATATTAACCTGGAACTGATCAGTCTGTAACTGAACCAGCTGGGGAGAAGCAACAGAAGGGAGAAGAAGAAACAAGGAGCTGATCAGTTGGAAGAGAGTTCCTAAGGAAGAGAGTGCCTGTAACAGATGAAGAATAAAAGATGAACAAATGGAGACTAAAAGATGAAGGTGTGCTGAGGGGGCGTTGCTGAGGTTGGTGTGGGCTGGAGGAAGCAGAGAATTAGCAGCACAAAATTGGTGTAGTCAGCAGGATGGTTTGAAGAAGAAGGAGAGAAAGGTAGCAAAGCAAGTGGTCACTTTGCATTCCCAGCTGCCACAATGAAAATCTTGGGAGCTTTGCAGGCACTTTCCCCTCCCCTCCTCTCCCCTGTGCCATCCCTGGTGCTCTGCACTGGTTGCAGTAAAAGCTGCCCCTTAATGCTACTGACCTGCTCACAAAAACTCAACTGTTTGTCAGGTGGATGATAAATATTCTCCAAATTAAGTCATAGCTACAGGTTGGGAAGAAGTTTTCTCTTTTGCTGCCTTTCTTACTGAGAAATATTGCTGCTAATTAAAAATAAGAGCAAGATACACTGAAGGGATGGAAATAAGCAGGGAGTAAATTTGCCTTTCAGCTGAGAAATGGAAAACTTGTCCCCCAAAGAAGAATATTCTGGGAATGCCAACTCATAGTTTTCTAATGCATTCACTGTTAAGTAAACATTGTTTCTATTGGAGGGAAGAAACATAATGTGGTGTAAGTTGTTTGGCTGCAAAAAAACCCCATAAGCAGACACAGTTTGCAAGTGGGGAGACTGGGCTGCAGATGAGATAAAGGATGAAGACTCCAGACTATTGCTCTTGTAATTTGCGTTTTGTTGGTATCTATAAAATTAAATTATGATTATATTTGTTTCAAGCAGAAGTGCTTAACAGGCATAGGAGAAGCTGTCTGAACCATTAAGTGCATATTCAAACTAGTTTTCTTGGAATGAAATCATTAGGAGTAAATAGCTACTCTCCTCTGGCTGAGGTGGGATCATGTTCTCTGTGTTGTTTTAATAGCAAGTTGAATGTCATTTGTGAGACCTTTTCTGGAGAGAAAACACATTCTTGGCCACGTGATGCTGCAAACTGCAGAGGTTTGATGTTAATGCTGGGATGCTTGATGGTCCAAAGGGGAGATGCAAACCCCAGCTGGCTTGGGCTGATTCCTGTGACTGACAGATGTGTTAAATTCTGGTGCAAATCTAAGCAGATGTTTTATGCTTCCTTCCCTTTACTCAGCCCTTCTAAAGGTGTTTTAATGGCTTGGGGTCGATAGTTGTGTGGTGTCGTCGTTTCTGGATCGTGAGCTCTGGGCACGTGTTGCTGGGACCTACAGCTCCAAGAATTTTGGTGTGTTGTGTTCTGTGTGATGGGAAGCTGAGGGAACTTCCAATGATCTTCCTCTTTCCCAGCTTAAAAATATTCTTCTTGTGTACTAAAGAGGTTTTTCGACATGTCCATCCTTTCTGTGGTCTCCTGTGATGGGGCACTGGCTGAGACCCCTTCTAAGCCACTGCAGAGCTGCTTTTTTAGGTGATTCACCCACGTCTTTGGAAAGGGCCTTTCCTTCTGCCAGTAGAAAAGGCAGAGGTTTTGTGTTTAGGTTTTAGCAGTTTGCTGTAGGTGGTAGATCCTTAACGCTCACCTGAAGTGAACTTTCAATCACTTCCAAAATCTTTTGACCCTGTTGCAGAACAGAATTCCCAGTGTGGGACTGGCTGGGTTGGTACAGCTGCTGGCAGGGGTCCCATTGGCTTCTCATGGGTCCACAGTTGATTTGAGGGGGTGAAGGTAGAGGGGTACCACATTTGTACAGTGCAAAGAGCTGGACCCTCCTGTCCTACAGCTTGTTGTCCTCCCTGTTGTCACAGACTGAGGTGTACAGGTTGGGGCACAACGGTGCCACTCACACACCTCCTGGGCAGGAGGTGGGAAGGCACAAAGCTGCTGGTGGGGACCTGCCAGCTGCTGCTGGCTGGATGTGCAGGGCTCATGTATCCTGCTGAATTATTCCCTCAGCAATAAAGAGAGTCAGATTGACAGCTAAAATATTTTTCTCTCTCCGTAATGACTTTTTTCACTCAGAATTTATGGCTCTCTTTATGCTCATAAAACATAGAAAGCATATTCTCTGTCCTGTTCCAGCATCACTTGCGTGGATTTGAATCCGTCGCTTTGAAATGATATCGTTGCAAATGGGGCGAGGGCTCAATAATGACATATCTTGAACCCTGGTAACTTCAAATTAATGTCCTTTACTGCAAGTAATTACTGTCCCATAAACTAATCCTTTGTACCTCTGAATAAGGCTTTCTAGACCCTCATGCCACAAAGTCCTTCAAGCTGTCCCTTTCAAGTTGGTCTGAACCAAAAATACACATAGACTCCAGATCCTGATAATTTTCCAGGCCTTTTAATTGGTTTTGTAGAACTGTTTGAGGCTGGGAGTGTGGCTGGAGCACATCTCTGGATGACTTTGTCCTGGACACCAGTTGGATTTGCCATATCCCTGTTGCTTTTTAGGTCTCTGAACAGCGTGCCAGTTTTGCAGCTCGTTCTTGACCCTCTTGGAGCCGATAACAAATTGTTGTAGTTGTGTTATGTTGTAAATATATCCTCCTCTATTCCTGTGGCTGTGAACAGATGCTTCAAGGAACATCTCATGATAGGATTTTTGCTGGTGAGATGAAAAACTCCAAACCTAGGTATAGGTTAATGTAATTCCCATCCTTCTCTGTGTGTCAGGTTTGCTTCTGTTTCTTAGTGACAGCAACACAAAGAGGGAGAATCCGGCCCCAGTAATTTCACGTAAAACTGAGACACAACCAATGTCACTGAGCATCTGGGAACTTCAATCCATTCTCTTCCAGGAAAGTCTTTTCTCCCACTTCACCAGTGCTTTGTGATTGATCTTGTTGAATTCTAAAATTGCTCTCTTGGTTATAGATGAGGGGCTGACTCCGGTGTCTGAGAGGAGCCTTAGCAACGTGAATATATCTCCACAATATTTTAGGATGATTACTCTGTCTTGCAGGCTAACAATCAAATTTCCCCCTATTTCTTCTTTTGTGCTTTGCATTATGTTTTCAATTTGTCTATTTTTATAGTAGTATTCAATCTATTCTATAGAAATCTGAGCCCTAGGATTAGACCTTTTTGCACCCTCTTGTCATGTGAGACAGGAAGATATGAGCAGAAAGCCATGGAGACAAGTTCTTTCCATCCCACCTTGGAGCATCTAAGGATGTGAAAGGCTGGACAACATCTTGGAGAGACCTGAACCTGTTTGTGGATTAATAAATCTACGCCATAATTACCTCATTTTATAATGACTAGTTGGTGCCAGAAACTTCAGGGGGGAAAAAAATCAAGCCCAACCTTGAATGACCATCAGTCTGTGTCATTAAACAAGGACTGACCCGATCAGCCAGAGCTATTTAAAAATTTAAATATAGTCTCTTGGGCGCCTGTCTCTGCACCAGTCTCTGGAGGCTGCAGAACTATATTGGGTCTTCTAAGAGAAGTTTTCAAAAGAGATTTAACTTATTTCTCTCTCATGCTTAGGATCACAGGCGAGATGGCCCCAATGATCTAAGTAAATGAATGTGCTGCTGTTGGGCCATTTCATCTTCATAAGGGCCATTTAGCACTCTTCTTTTTTTTTTTTCTGCTGGTGCAAGGGAGCTCTTCAAAGTAAGTGTCAAGGAACTTGATGCAGACAATTGATGCCATCCTCCAAGCTGTCCTTGCCAGCCGCCCAGCTTTAAATATCTCAGATGACACTGTGAAAGGCTCCCTGCAGGGCTGTGAGGATCCAGAATGAATGAGTATCCTTGGATTAAATGATGATTAAGCGGCTGATGAAGTGGGATGAATGAGGTGCTGCAAGGCAAGAACTCCACCATTATGACAGTTGACCTCGGGCCAAACTTCCTCTCTTTCCCCATCTGTAAAAATGGAAGTGTATTGGGTGATCAGGTTGTCCAGGGGGGTTGTGGATGCTCCATCCCTGGAGGTGTTCAAGGCGAGGTTGGATGGGGCTTTGAGCAACCTGGTCTAGTAGGAGGTGTCTTAGCCATGGCAGGATTGAAACTAGATGATTTTTAAGGTCGTTTCCAACCCAAACCATTCTATGATTCTGTGAAGGTTGAAGTTAGCACCTTATAAATGAGCTTGCTCTGGAGGGCAGAGATCACCCTTCTGTTCATAGCACCTACCCCAATATTTCTGCACTGCTAATAGCGTTTAGTAGAAACTTTCCTTTAATGGGCTAAGACACGAGGCAGGTTTTCCTCTAGGCTGAAATTTTTTGTGAGAGCCACGTACCAAGCCAAAATGGCTTCACAGAGATGCTCCCTAAGTGAGTCTTCATGAGGCCTGATGGGGATGATCATGCTTCCAGCTTTTGTGCATCCTTCATCGAGGAGCTTACAGCAGCTGGCAAGCAGACAATTATCGAATATCTCATGAAAGATGAGAGAGAAACATAACTATTACCCATCCTCTAGGAGAGGAAATGAAGGAGGGAGGTAGTAGAATAGTAATAAAGCAACAGAGAACAAAAATGCAGCCGTCTTGATGTTTGCTTTAGGCAGCTGCCTGCTTTTTTAAGAGCAGGAAGGGGAGCGGGTACAGAGCATGCTGAATTCCTCCTCCTCTAGAGCTCGGTGTGAAGTTCAGTGCAGATCTTCCTAGTGCAGATCTAAAAGTGAGGCCCCAACCCAGCAAGGTCACTGAGCCCACACGGCACTGCGAGCTGAACCGGTTTTTTTTTAGTCCTAGCATCCTGGCAATGACACATCTTAGCATCTGCCTCCGTAAGCTTTCCTTGCACCTTTAATTGCAGATGGTTTCTTCTCAGCTTCCTGGCCAGACCTTCAGAGCACCATCGTACGTTATGAAATGGGTCCCTGCCATCCCTCCCAGTGGTTGCAGCCGTGTGTGATGTGGAGTGACTCCTACAGCTTGTAAAACATCATTTGCCAAGAGAGGTCCTGTGCATGTTTAGGAACATGATTATTAAATCCAGAGTGTCTTACCTGCACGGTTTGGTTTTACATAAAACCAATTACTAGCTGAATGATGAGAAAAATGACCCGTTGCAGGCTGGATGAAGAAGCTCTGGCTCCTACAAAAGCTCAGTGCTGTCACTGGGAGCTACTTGTTATGTAAATCTGGCAAATGAAGTAAAGAAGTGGAAATGTGGTTTCTGATGGAAAAACTACTTCATGTCTTTGCAGTCATTGTCTATTTGAACAATAGTGTTATCTGGAGGTCTCAAACACAGCAGGACACATCTCTGATATTTGCTGAATGAGCTTGCTGACCTCCTCCCAGCTTCTGAAAAGGGGGAAAAAGTACTTTTTTCCCCTTTTTTTAGAAATGGGTAGATGACAACGACAGTTACCAACGGGGTTCTCTTCTATCAGTGTTGGATTTTTTGTTTGCCTTCCTGGAAGTCATTGTTTCTTCCACAGCCAGTTGATTCACTTATTCACTCTAGATGATGCTATTTTTTTGAGTCTTGAATGAACTCCTTGGTCAGGCAGAAATATTGGGTGTGATTCTGGTCTTATTCCCTGGTCATTGCCATCAAGAGAATCTTGTCACCTTCCTGGATGAGAGTGGAGTCACCGAGAGCCTTGTTTTCTTGTATTCCAATTTATTTTGGTTAGTTTGGACCAAATACTTCACGATCCTTTTCTTCAAAGAAAGTCAGAGATCTCCCTGAGATTGTTCTCAATGAGTGCTACAAGATTCTTCATCCAGATTTTGGGTTGTGAGCAGCCTGCCTTAAAGCCCAGGTGGTACTTTCTGCCTCTTTGCACAGACAAGGTGTCTGACAAACCCTCAGAAAAATCTTGGTGATTTAAAGAGGAAAATGTTGATGTGAAGCAACACAAGGACATGGCAACGTGGTGTGTGGGACAGCGAAAGGTGTGTAGAGATGCTCTGAAGAGCTCATGGTGGTTGGGACCAACACATTGTCCTTAATGTCATGGAGTTTGGTGGAGACCTCTGCAGTTTGGTTCACCCAGACAGGCTGGAAGGGATGGAAATGGGATATCAGGATTGCTTTTGAGGTCAGATAGATTATTCAGATGGTCCTGGTGGCTGGAGATGGTAAAACTGAAAATTAACAGGACCTCTGCTTATGGGGAGAGTTTCCATCCTTCTGTGTGTTCATAGTGCTGGGTAAAAGTGGAAGGGTCAGGCTGGCAGCTGAACCTCCTCAGCTAAAGTATCTTGTGAAAACAGGGGCTGTGCATGGAGAAAGATGTTGTCTTTGCCAGCTGAAGGAGAATTTGGTGGGCAAAGAGCTGGTTTTTCAAGCAATGATGTTTTACAGACTTAGGTGCTTGGTGAGTTTGAGCAGAGGTGATTATAAGGCTGTGGCCACCTGGACTCTTACCTAGGACAGGCAGCACAAAGTCTTACCTGTGTTTTAACCACGATTCAGGGGCCGGGGTGCACAAGGTCTCCTTCATCCTCCTTTTCTAAACTCTGGTTCTGGTGTGTTTTGTAAGAGCTGTTTCAAAGTCGTTCCAGCACAAGCAGCACCCATTGTGCTGATCAAAGGGCTCTCTGGGTGGCCAGGTTAAGAGCATACCCAGGGAAAAAAGCAATACCACAGGGGAGGAAGGCATCAGATTTCTTTTTAATCTGTTAATACATTTGTTGAAAGATGGATGTTTCAACCCAAAAGCAGGGAAGGAAGAAAATGTGAAGTGCTTCATTTTGGATGCCCATAAATACATTGCCTTTACGTATCTGAAATGATCCTCTGACTTCATGCTTTGAGATAGCACTGATCTAAACTGTAAATAAAAATTAATTGAATGACTCAGCCATCATAAATCTGTTACTTCCTGGACAAACTAAATATCTGGTTGACCTAACATGGCTTCTCTCAGATGTTTTTTCCTTAGGAAAGAAAGCACATGGCCTTGCAAACTTGAGAATAAAGTTCTTCATTTGAAGAACATTGAACTGAAAAGTTCCCTTGGCCAACTCCAGGTGGCAATAATTTTTTATTTTATTTCTCTGTTGTTTCTACACTCAGAAAGATGATTTTCCCACCAGGGAAGTGTCTGCAATCAGGATTTTCTGTTGCTAGTCTCCTGTGAAATGCATTTCTCTGCCTGCTGGCATGGGAAGTGCTCAGAGCTGACAGGGAAGCAGAACAGAGCAAGTGCAGGAGAATAAGGAAGCTGAGAGAATGTTTCTGATAACTCCCTTGCACCAAGCCCTGGAAGGGTTTTCTATAGGAAGAAGGGGTCTAGCATGAGGTGAGAGATGCTTTTGTTCTGTTGATCTGTTTTGAAACCTCTGTTGAGGAGGTGTGTTGATAGGCAGAATGTTCTGTTACCCAGAGCAGTGTCTCTGCTCTTCCTTAGTCTGTAATGTCAGAAGAAATATATATAAGAAAATTGATTCCTCTGTAGCACTTGGGCATTGCTGGTGGCAAGTCCTGGCTGTTGAATGCAGTTTGGAACATCTGAAGGGTCCACTGAAAAAGTTCAAAACAAAAAAGAAGTGTTGAAAGGTTAAGAATCTCCTACCAGCGTATTCCTGGAAAACATGGAGGGTTACAGGCACTTTTGTAGGACAAAGAGAAGGTTGAACAATCTTCAAACACTGGCAATCAGAAGGGGCTGCAGTCAAATAGATCTATCCAATGTAGGCAAGGGACAGAAAGATGTGTCTCTAAGCAAAGTTCCCTGCTGAAAGCATAGGTGGCTCTTGCCTCATAGGAACCAAAGCTTTTTATTTTGCTGGGAAAATGTTTAAAAAAACCTCCTGGACTGAGTATTTCAGGTTGAAGAGGTTTAGAAGAAGGGTGGTTTGTATCACCATGCCTCCCTGTTCCTCCCAGGAGAGACGAATTGCTGAAGAGGTACTTGAAGATCTCATTCCAATTTCTTTTTTCTTCCTCATCTTCAGCACCTGTATTGATGGGGGAACATAGAAGGGTCCCCAGTTCTCTCTGGATTTCAGTGAAGCCATAAGAAAGCAGCCTGCTCTTCATGTTATTTGTCACAAAAAGCTTTGAAGGTGTAATGCTCTTTGTGACAAGCTGCGTGCTCATAAGACGAGGAGGAAGGGGAGGAACAATCTTCAAGGCAAGAAACCACCTGATAACCACCCCCTCTCTCCAACCAAGGACTCGCGTGTCCCCTCTGCCTCTCCCCAAGAAGGAAAAGGAGCTGAAGCTGAGTGAAAAATGATCACACAGTTCTCAAAACAAACTCCTGGATGGAGTGTGGCAGGTGCCAGTCACCGCCCCGACCGCGCCGTGTGCTCCTCTCCTCTGGTCTGGGCTTTTCTGGGCTGTGCAGTGACAGGATTGTCTTACAGCCTGTTTGGACACTCCTCTCTCACTTAATTTGCCCGAGATGGCCCTGGGCCAGTCCTAGGCCAGTTCTGGAAGCCCTCAGGCAGCAGAGGAGCAGCTGTGGTGTCCATCTTTCTCCAGCACTTCTCTACCTGGGATTTCTTCTGCCCTCAAGTGTGTTTTCATATATGTATTTACACACATTTTTTTTCATTATTATTCATAGAATCATAGAATCGTCAGGGTTGGAAGGGACCTTAAAGATCATCTAGTTCCAACCCCCCTGCCATGGACAGGGACACCTCCCACTAGATCAGGTTACTCGGAGCCCTATCCAGCCTGGCCTTCAAAATTTCCAGGAATGGGGCTTCCAGCACCTCTCTGAAGTTGTTGAGCTGGGAGGTTTGATACATTCATATCCTTATTTCTCAGGGTCTCTTATCCCCTGGTGCTTGTCCCACCACTTTCATCCCACAGCTCAGGGCAGGTTTCATCTAACTCAGGAGGAGGAACCTAAAATCTTGCTGAGAATTTTTTTCAGTGGTTCTTTTTTGAGGGTTTAGTCAGTCTTATAGTCCATTCAGGACCAAGGGCTTCTTTAATTTCACATTGAATCTTCCAAAGAGGAGCCATTAAGGTAGAAAAGGATGTTTGTAGATATATATATATATGGGATATATCTATCTATATATATAACCTATGTATATATATAGGTATACATACAATACCACTACCCCAGTCACCCCCCTGTTAAAGTATCTGCACATACAGATATCTTTGAACTGAAGTGCTTTCTCACAGTGTTCCTAAATTCAAAGCTTTTGAAAAGAAGTGCTTTAAATTTATGTGAATTTCTTGTTACAGCTTCAACAGAAGCGGGGCTCAATCATGGGTAATCTTGGCTTCCAATCACCATGTCTGAAATATTTTAATTTAAGAAATTATTACATATCATTTCATTTTATTAACCTATTTATCTGCTTTTGCAAAGAGCCCATAGGTGATCTGGGACTGCATTGTATCGGGTCGTATACAAATATGAATTGGATCTGAAACCAATTAGAGGCTCAATTTCAACATGTGGGTCAGTCATTAATCTCTGGTTTGCCAGACATTAATAGCTCCTTTCTGCAGTACAATGGCTACACATCTATATTTTGGGAATGGGATTCAGAAGAAATTAAGCTGGTGTGTAAGGCTGTAATTGTTGCATCTCCGCTAGCAGGAAACACCATCAGCATCTGGTTTAGCAGTGATGTGTAATGTATTTGTTAATGGTCCAGAAAAGTGGCTCGTGAAGATGCGAGGGTCAAAGGCTCATGTAATTAGTGAGATTAGCCAAGACTGAAGGATTTCAGGAGGCAGGGACCAAGCTCGCAGGATGAGCAGGTGGAAGGCTGGGCTGACAGCCATGGAAAACCAGATTATATTCATGAAAGGGGTAATTTGAGCTTCTGCACCCTAAGAGAGTGTAACTGGGGGAGGAAGATCTGGGTGATGCTGTGGAGAGCAAGTGGAAAATCTACTCAGTGCATGGCAATAGTGAAAATAGTAATAAACACATTAGGATTACAGTGGGATAAAAAAGAAAAGTGTGGCATAATATCAGTGAAAGACCTTTTCCTGAGCTACTCTCTGATCCTTGCGCCTAATGGAGTATAGGGAGTAGAAATAGAAGTTGTCAAGATGAAGAACAGTAGAACTAAAGCGGTATTAATGAAAAGTCCAGGGTCATTTGGTGTAAAGAGATGACTAAATGGGGACATGAGAGATGTAAAAAGTAAGAAATGATGGGCCAGTGAGTCAGCGGCTCCTCTTTGTACTTGTGAAGCACAAGTAGAAATTGCATGTAACTATTGGAAATAGTCCTAATAGAAAAGCACATGCAAGGAAGCATGATGCTTGTGCTTCTTGCTGGGAACACACAGCCTGGGGAGCCTAGTTTCTAGATGTTACCAAGGCTGAGGACCTAGGTATGTGACATCTTAAGATGGTTCACCGTTGCAGGTGCTGCATTAAAGACAGAATCATAGAATGGTTTGGGTTGGGAGGGACCTCCAAAGGTCATCTAGTCCAACCCCCCTACAATAAGCAGGAGCATGGTGTCGTGGTTGTGTTTCGTGGTACCCACAGGTCTGTAAGGGAGGAAAGGAGGTGAGTGGGAAACACTCTGAGGCTGGAGCCTGGATGATGGAGATCCTTTTCTTGCTGCTCTTGGGGCTGGGGCAGCCCCAGTCTAGGCTGCTTTTTCTCCAGAGCATTTCATAGGATTATTTTGGTTGGAAGAGACCTATAAGATCATCAAATCCAACTGTTGTTTGGTCCAGGCTGCAGTCAGAGATGGCTTCTCTGAGGCATCTCTTTCCAGAAAAGGCCCCATTGTGCACAAGATGCAGGCTGGGGATGGAATGAGATTTGTGCTGTAGGTAGAAGGTTCAGGGGCTCCCAGATCATTTCCTTCCTCCACTATTGAAATGTGAAGATGAAGCTTCATCCCCACTGTGTGCTCTGAAACTGGGGTGGAGGTGTGTGGGACCAGGCAGCGCGGCACACCAGAGCATCGCCGGGATGCTGCCTGGCAGAGGGGTGGTGGGTGGCTGGGGAGGAAGCCTGCCTGCACCTAAAAATACTGCCCGGGGGGCGGGTGGGGGATCTCCCCACCGGCACACATCTGCTCTGGGGCTGGCACGGCTCCAGGCGTCCTCCTCGCCTACCCCACCTCGGTCCAAAGTGGTTGGTCTCTCTGGTTGCTGTCACGCCGAAATTAGCTGGGGAGAGACACTTCACCCATTTCCTCGCCTAGTTTCTATGGTGATATTCCACTCAACTGTTTGCAGCAGGTCTGGGTTTATTTCCCTGCAGATAAGGCAGCCTATGCTAATGTGCTGCAGCCTGGGCTCCAGAGCTTGGCAGCGAGCCGAGGGCTCGTACCACTGGAATTAAATGGCACTGGGTAGAGCGTGTCTCACGCTGGCTTTGGTAATAACTGGCATTATCTTGTGAAATAATATTGTGATTGTTTATTGCTGCTGGTTGACACCTTAAGCTGGAAGGCCGGGAAGCACATGGGAATGTGCCTTCTCATGGGAGAGCTCAGGGACAGCCAGCTCTGGCGTGGTGAAGGCTGAAACACAGTGCTTGGTGTGGGAGGAAAATGTGTGAGGGAAGGGTGTTGGAAGCAGTGGGAAAGGGGCTGTGCTGGGGATGTTCAGGCTGGGTAGATCTGTGTTGACTCCAGGTGAGTAATTCACACCCTTTCCCTCCGTGAAGGAGCTGCTGCCATTCCCATCCCCACTCCACCTAGAAGGTCTTTGGGAATAGGCCCACCTCCATTTTTATCCTGAAGGTTTTGGGTGCTTGCAAGGGAATGTGATGAATGTCTGCTCATGTGCAAGGGGGATGATGGAGATCCCTCTCTTGGGGCTGGGGCAGTCCCAGTCTAGGCTGCTTGCTGGACACTTTCCTTGTAAATATAAGGGCTGTAGCTCATCCATCCCCATGGAAACTGTCAGTCACAGAGATCTCCAAGGACCCTGTCCTTCAATCCTGCCCTTCACTCATACCCCAGAGAAGAAGGCTGGGTCCCACTGCTGGGTGCACCGAGTGCTGCAGAGGGTTGTGCAGCAGCTTGGCTTTGGCTGTGGTGCTCTGTGAGAATGGAGATGTTCTTTTCAGCCTTCTCCAGGGAAAACATGGTTCCAGATATGTCTGGTACCCCAGCACTGTTGCAGTGACAGTCTCTCCCTTTTGCTGTGTGCAGTGGTTTGCTCCTGCCAGACAACATGACATGTTTACTGGGGCTCACCTCCCCGAGTCAAGCCAGCACGTGTGCTGCAGAAGGAAGGCAAATAGACTTGGGGAAAAAATGGAAACCCCTAACCCAGCAAGGCAGACTGTGACCTTTGAAAGGACCTGACAAGTATAGACATCTAATGATTTAATATGATTTCCCGCAGGAGGGTAACGGGGTGGGGAAGAAGACTGGGAATATTGCAGCAGAGCTTATGGCAAAGAGTGATGTTGATAATCATGGTTTTGCCCTGAGTAGGAGTACTTCTGTCCAGCAGGAAAAAAAGGATGAGGAGTCCCAAATGCTGGGGCTGTGCCTTGGGGACCAGGGACCCTGCAGCACATCACGGAGCTGGCAACGCAGCTGAGACCTTGTAAAGTGATAGTATCTTGAGAGCCACCTCCCTTTGGTGCTGGTTGGATTCTTGGCTCGTATCTTTCTCATTCTCACTTCTTCACCTCCGCTGTCCTCAGGCTAAAGCCTGTTTTGAGGGCTGGCCATCCTGCCAAGTGCCTTGGAGTCAGTAGTGCTGACTCTTGCCGCGGTTGCTGTGTGAGCAGGCAGGGAAGCGGGTCTGTTGTGGGCTCAGACGGCATCTGTGCCTGCGCAGGAAATGTGGTGGCACCATCGAGTCTCCTGCAATGTGACGCAGGTAGTTGGCTGCTTCCCTGATACACTTCACACCTCTCAGCAGTAGGACTGATCTCACCAGTGGCATTTGAACATACCCACCACCCAAGCTCTGGGCTGGCGTTTCCAGCAAATTCTGCTGCTTTTTCAAAGGGCCGCAGTTTAGAGAAGACCTGGGAAAACAAATGAAGGTTTCCCTTAGGAAGCTGCAAATTTAAGCTCGTCCCAGGCTCCCCCTGAGGATGCTGCCCGCCTCCCACGGTTGAGGTGGCTGAGGGTGGGACATCATCAACCACAGGCTCAGCTCCCACCGCGTGTGATCAACCCTCAGCTCCTTGGCCGGCTTTGGCAGCCAGGGATGCTGTGGAAGGGAGGAGGCAACAGCCCCAGGCTGGAGGAGGGATTTGGGGGAAATCACCACTGTTTCTGCAGGGCTTAGAGCCCACTTGCAGTGAATGTTATGGAGAAACCACAGCATACCTCAAAGAAGCACTTGGACCTGGGGCAGCTCCCTGAATGTGCTAATTCCAAACTCCCTGAATGTCCATAGGGAGGGAATGTCCATAGGGGATGACTCCATAGGGAGTACAGGCATCATCTCATTTCCCTATGTTTTTAAGGACAAAATGTTGTCTTGGACCCAAATAGAGGATATTGATGTAACAGATGGGGTTGGATAGTTCAGGAAACCTTCTAAATTTACTCCAAGTCTCCAGGAGACTTATGGATCCAAAGCATTATCCAAGTTTAGTGAGGTTATAGTTATAGGCACTGAGCAACTACAGGCAAACTGACCTGTGCTGCAACTAATTGTGCTGCTTGGGTTTATTTTTGTCCATCTCAGACTAACAGCTTGTATGTCTGACAGAAGCTTGCTTTTTCTTTTCCCCTTCCAGTGTAGGATTATTAATAGATGAGGCATCAACAAATAAAAGACCATTTGAGAAATAAGATGGGACACTTGCTCTACAGTGGAAAAAAACAACAGCACACACCCACATGAAACATTCTTTTCTTTTTAGAGAACATTGACAAGAAAGCCCTCTTTCCTTTGGGAGGCATTTATATTCCCCAGAGTTCGTGATTCAGCCAGCATTTCTGCCCTCTTCAAATAGATTAAAATGTGAAGGACTTTTTTTCCCCTCCTATTGTGCTTGAATGATTTTAACTTGGGTCAGATGCTGACTTGCAAAAGGCTGGGCTTGCTTGAGCATTGTCTCCTTTTATCACTCCTATCTGAGACTTGATGGATTCTCTTCAGGCTTTAAATAAAATGGGACTAAATAGAATAAAATCTCAAGCTTCAGGGCAAAATATAATGATCTGAAGGGATTAGGAGTAAATAGTTTTTCTTTTGTGGCTGACACTGATTAATGCAATGGGGGCTGATAGTGTTTGTTTCTGACAAGCAGTTCTGGGCTACCACTGGAAATGGACTCCATGGGCCAATGAGCTTTGCTTGTGATACACTGATTGTTTTGTGGGGCTTGGAAGATGGATGCTGAGAAGCAAAGAAACTTTATAATCAGGCTCTAGGAGACTTTTGGATTCAGAGCTGAAGTAGGATTTCACTGATAGGTGGGTAGATTCAGATGAGACGTTAGGAAGAAGTTCTTGCCCAGGAGGGTGGGGAGACACTGGCACAGGTTGCCCAGAGAGGTGCTGGAAGCCCCATCCCTGGACATTTTGAAGGCCAGGCTGGCTGGGGCTGTGAGCAACTGATGTAGTGGGAGGTGTCCCTGCCCATGGCAGGGGGGTTGGAACTGGATGATCTTTGAGGTCCCTTCCAACCCTGACAATTCTCTGATTCTATGACTTCCCAGCAGGGCAGTATGCAGGAGATAAAAGTGCTTGTGGAGAAGGAACGTGCTGCCTCCATTCAGGTACTGAGCTGTCCCCAGGGTGCCACCACCCATGGGATGCTGCTGACCTGACCACACTTTCTGTTTAGCCTCCTGTGAAACTCAAGTGATATATTTGGCATGAGAACTTGGCCCCTGTGGTGCTGTAACACACTTTCTCTCAGCTCTACAAGCAGACTCCAAATGGAGAAATGGTTTCAGAGGATTTATTTTGTCAATGCAGCACCTGCCCCATTTCCCCAGGGATGCTGGGGAATGATCCTCTTCATTAGGGAAATGCCTGAGAGAATTGGGAGCACTGATGGGAAAAATGAACCACCACTGAGTTTAGCAGGAGAGGTTTTGTTTGAAGGCCTTGAGCTACCTTCAGCCCAGCTACCAGGTGGTTGATAGCCTGGAGCTGATCTTTGCCAGGTGGCTCAAACCTTATTGTAGTCCTGGGACCAGGTGAGGGAGGAGAAGGTTTAAAAAGGCAGAGGATGACCAGATCTCCCCTGGTGCCAAAGAGAGGTTGGTGCTGGCTGAGGCTTGGGCACAGAAGGCAGCTAAGCTGAGATCTGGGCTCTGGCATCACCTTTGGGGCTAAAAACATACCCTGGATTCCTCCTCTCTGTGAAAAGAAGGTAACAGCACATGTCTGGGCTAGATCTTGGACTGTGATATCTCTTGAGAATGCAGGTTCCTTGGGGCTGCTGTCTCTTGTATGTAAAATTCAGTGTTTGTATGAAGTGTGGAGGGGTGTTGGCCAAGTTGAGCTTGCTGGGGCTGCTGTGGTGTCGCATGATGCACGTGATTTCTGAACCACAGGCTGCTGTTCCCAGGCTGTAGTATCACTTTGAAGCTGTTATTTTCCCATAGTGACACAGATATGACTATTCATTTGATAGATAAAGCTTATGAAGCCCCTTTGGAAGGAGAACAAAGGCTCTGTTGCCATCCTTAATGGTGGGCCATGAAAGCTGCCTGCTCCATGGTCCAGGGAAGGCAGCAGCAGTGCCAGCCCTGCCTGCTGAAGAAGGTGGTTCAGTTTGAGACTTCACTGTTAAAGACCTTCCCTCCTTGGTTAAGCCAAACAAGAGCTGTATTTCCTCACAGAACCAGAGTTCCACTTGAGCCAGGCCTCAGGTCCCCTGTAATTTGGGAGTGCATGTTGGAGAAGGAGGAGCAGGCTCAGGTCCATGTCTGGTACCTCTTGGTTTACACTATAGCTGCATGTGGAGGGGTAACTTATCATTACTTGGAGCCCCCAGCACAAGGAGGATGGGGACATATTGGAGCGTGGCCAGAGGAGGGACCAAAATGCTCAGGGGAATGGAGCATCTCTGGTATGGAGACAGGCTGAGAGAGTTGGGGCTGTTCAGCCTGGAGAAGGGAAGGCTCCAGGGGGACCTTGTGGAGACCTGAAGGGGCTACAGGAAGGCAGGGGAAGGTCTATTCAAAAGGGTTTGTAATGATAGGACCAGGAGTGATGGGATTAAGCTGGGAAAGGAGAGATTTAGACTGGATATTAGGAAAAAATTCTTTAATCTGAGGGTGAGAGATCAGTGGAATGGGCTGCCCAGAGAGGGGGTGGAGGCCCCATCCCTGGAGTCCTTCAAGGGCAGGCTTGATGGGGCTCTGAGCAGCCTGCCCTAGGTAGAGATGTCCCTGCTTGTGTAGGGAGGTTGGACCAGATGACCTCTAGAGGTCCCTTCCAGCATAAAACTTTCTATGAACTTAGTGATTTAGGGTCACCCAGCCCTAGTTTTCCTAATTTTCCTGTTTATCTGCTGCATGTGAAAATAAAGTAGCTCTAGGAGCAGCACATTTATATGTGCCAGGACCTTCTGGCATGATGGGCTGTATTTCTTCTCTGTCCTGTTGGCTGCAGATAATTGGTGGCTCAGGTGCCATTAAAATTTTAAAAAGCCTCTTAGAAAGTGATATAAAAAGAAAAAAAAAAAAAAGCCTGTTATAGTTCCAGAACTGATATCTAAATTATATAGAAAACAAGAAGTAGAATATCTCCAAAAGCTCTGTTAGTTATAGATCTGAAATGTTAATTATAGATCTGCTGAGACTCCAACTGCTTTGCCAGAACTACAGGCTCCCAAACTAATAACTGCTGGTTATACAAGGTCCTGCACAAACCAGAAGGGGATGTAACAGTGGCCATGGGATTGGTAACTTTGCAAACTGTTTTTTTTTCATGAAGTTAAATCCTTAATCTTATTAACAATTTTATTTATAAGGTACCTTCTTGGAGGCACTTAAGGTGTCGCGCAAGCTGTAAAGATGCACTAATAAAATAGCCTCATAAAAAAGTATAGAAATCAAAAGAAGTACTAAAAAGGTGCTGTCATTAGGATAGCAGCTGTTGCAAGTCATATATCGATGTCAAAATTGTCCATTCTTATGCTGTAAAGATTAATACTTTGCTGCTGGGAGCTCAGATGTGCTGGTGACAGGACCAGGGTGAGGTTTTGAGCAGAACAGGACAAATGGAAGGAGTGAAGTCAAGGCAAAGGATGCCCTTGTCAACTTTGTAGAGTGAGGAACATCAGCAGCTGTGCCAGCCTGGCCCAGAGCAGTGCCCAGGGCCCCTGGGGTGAATTGGTTCCCATCAGGGCTCAGCACAGCTCTTCATTAGGTACCTGCCATCCTCCCCTCTGCTCCCTGGGCCAAAGGAGTGAGGACAGTAACTGGTCTTTAGCCTGAAGCATTAATGAGCAGAGTACAGTGCTGTAACCCCTGTGCTTGTGCAGCATCATAGGATGGTTTGGGTTGGAAGGGACCTTATAGATCATCTAGTTCCAACCCCCCTGCCATGGCAGGGACACCTCCCACTAGACCAGGTTGCTCCAAGCCCCATCCAACCTGGCCTTGAACACCTCCAGGGATGGAGCACCCACAACCTCCCTGTGCCAGTGTCTCACACCCCTCAGAGTGAAGAACTTCTTTCAAATTTCTAATCTAAATCTCCTCCCTTCCAGTTTGAACCCATTACCACCCATCCTATCACTAGAAGCCCTTGTATAAAGTCCCTCCCCAGCTTTCTTGTAGGCCCCCTTCAGATACTAGAAGACCTCAAAAAGGTCTCCCTGGAGCCTTCTCTTCTCTAGGCTGAACAACCCACTTCTGTGTGCACACAAATCTCTGTCCAGTGTCCTCTTGGTATTTGTGTTGAACAGGGAATCTTGTGGGTTTGTGCTTATGTAGAGGTAGAAAATCTGTGTCATCCACTTATACATCCCTGTTCCTACCTGTTACCGCCCTGTGAAGTTTCTGGTCCAAGGGTTTCCAGAGCTGTGGCCCCTGAGCACTGGTGGCTTCTGTAGCTCCCAGTTTGTGCTGAAGGTTATGTTGCCCTCACTGTGTGTTTGATGGTGTGCACTGGCAGGGATGTGTGGGGTCTGCAAGCTGGGCTAGGGCTGTGAAAGCATAAACTGGGGAGACGCATAAAAAGTGGCTTATCCTATTCCCTCTGCTGAGCCCAGAGACAGCCTCGACTATTGCACAACACTGGTGGCACAGCAAATTGTGCCTTTTGTAAAGGGAAGAAAAAAAAAAAAGTGGGTTTTTTAATCAGTGGCAATTGCTGTGTGATTTCTCAGAAAGAGGAGCAAAACATACCCCCACTTCCATCCCCACCTCCGTCTTCAGCCCCCAGTTTATTCTGCCTGCTCTATTTTTGACTTCCCAGAGTTACTGGGAGACCAAGATTAGTAACTGATCATTTATGCTGATTTTCAAAGTGCTGAAATGTCTTTCATTAAAACTGTCATTCAAGAAAAAAATGTTAAATTGTGTGTTCAGTTCCACCGTGCTCTGAGGCTACGGGTGCAGCTTGGATCCGTGTCTCCGGGCAAACTGGGGTGTTGCTGGTTATGGGTTTGCCTTGTCTTGAAAGGGAGAGAGGGGCCAGCAGGAGCAGCTGGAGGGTGCAATCAGTCCAAGCCTGATCACATCCATCAAAGCTCCCTGAAAAGCTGGTGTGGTGGGATTAGATGTGATGTGTCAGGGCGGGGTTGTGCCTGATCCCTGCCATGGATGAAGATTCTCTCGTGGCCCGAAGGAGGCAAGGGCTTGTTTGCCAGCAGCGTTGCCAAGAACACTCTACTTCTGCCTCCCAAGGCTGTGGAAAATGCTTCTCGGTGTCTGATTGAGAGGCATTTACGGTCTGAAGAAGGGGGAGTGCCTCTCTCCAGGATGGAGGTGGTGTGGAAACATGCCAGCCCAGTAAAAGCTTTCAGCAGGGCTCCCCAGAGGTGCTGCAGCAACAGTGCTGGGGATGGGAGGCTGAGAAGGGATCTGGCCTCCAGCTCATCCTGCTGTTAACCCTTCCATGCCAAGCCAGGCTCCTGCTCCTTCTCTCTGGCTCTTCAGTGTTTCCTAAAGGTGTTTCCCTCTTAGCTCTGGAGCCACGCACAGCTCTGCTGACACCCCAGCAGGCTCCCAGCCACCTTGCCCTGCCCTTCCAGGCTTCAACAAGGCCTCTGGGGTTGTACATGGCAAATGATTGGGCCCAGCCTCTGATCACCTCCTTTATTCCTTGCTGTAACCATAGGCAGCATCTGCAGTGCTGAAAGGCTGCTGCAATTACCCACCTTGCCACCCGTTGCTTCTCTCTGCAAGCTCCATTTTGATCCTGGCAACTGGTAGCATCACCTACCCGTGCTTTGATGTTCAGAGACTGAAGTATGTCAGAGGCAGCATAAAAATTGCATGTAATTATCCTTGGTCTGGATCTGTGGGAGCAAGGAAACATCAATATTGATGCGTGACAGCATTTGTGTTTTATGTGCAAGCAGATCTCTCCTCTCCTCCATATTCAGCAGGAGTTTTTGATCACTGCACCATTAGGGAGCTGCTCTCATGCTGTTTCCTTCCCTCCTGGGGCTGGTGCCTGGAGCTGGGGGTTGGATGCTGTGGTGGCCTCCAGAGCTTGTTACAGAAGATGGAACCCAGCTCTGGGGGACTGGCAGCGGCTGCAGGGCTGGGAGTGGGGTGACAGCTTCCCAAAATGTCCCTGCACCACGTTTCTTCTCTGTCTGTACTTCTGCACCACTGCTGACATCGATGAATAATTCAGGCTGGAAGAGGGAGGATGAGTGCTCTCCTGGCTGGGAGAGGGGAGGTGCTGGGAAGAGGGGAGGGGTAGCAATCCTGCCATGGGCTGGGGAAGGGAAAGGGTCAGGCAGTGGGTTCTGTGTGTTGGTGGAGGCATATCCATCAGTGCAGTCCCTGGAGGAAGCTGGATCACCTCTCCTTGGCCCAAGGATGCAGGGGACACACTATAGGGGAAGGGATGGGTGGTGCAGAGAAGGGCTGGTTGTGCTCAGCAGTGTTTGGGCAAACCACACCCCACATGAGAGAAAATCCTCATTGACTTCGGTTCTCCCTGACTTGACCTTAGATGACAGCCAGGCCCAGGCATTTCCCACCCCAGTTTCCCTTCTGCACCCAACCTTTTCTTTCCAATGTTGGTTGTGTTTGGACCATGTTGCTTAATAGGCAGCAGCACTTCAGAGATTTGTGCCTGAGTGTCTTTAAAGGTCTGTGCCCTAAAACAAGTGTGTTGGGCAAACCTTCCTGGGGCAGGATGGGATGAAGGAATGTTGGGTAGTGTTTGTACAGAAGAGGCAGCAGTGAGGCTAGTGGGTAAAATGCCACAGCCCTGATGGACCACAGGTGCTGGGGTGGGCTAGTGATAGCAAGAGGACAAGAGGAAATGGCCTCAACTTGCACCAAGGGAGGTTTAGGTTGGACATGAGGAACAATTCCTTCCTCCAAAGGGTTGTCCAGCCCATGTCCAGGCTGCCCAGGACAGTGGTGGAGTCTCCATCCCTGGAGGGGTTTCAAAGCTGTGGAGATGTGGTGCTGAGGGACATGGGTTAGTAGTGACCTGGCAGTGCTGGGTTAATGATCTGAAAGGTCTCTTCCAACCAAAGCAATTCTATGATTCTGTAAGCAGCTCTGGTGTGGGCTGTGTGGGGTGGGTTCCCAGTGGGACCTTGACATGTCCAGGTGGGGTTTGCTGTGAACAAATGAGGCTGAGCTTAGGAACAAGTTTGGGCAAGACTTTTCTTAGGGTTAAACAATGAAAAGCAACACAACAGAGGGAGACTGTGGGATGATGGCATCATCCCCTTTGAGATAGAGTATGTTTGTGTCGGGCACAAAGCATCAGGGACACTAGGACCTGTCTGTCTGCCCACAGCAGCATCAGATGCTTGCACCACTGTAGCCTCAATAGTATCATACCCAGCCCTGGCCTAAAAGTAGGTGCACGTTCAGGTTTCCAAACTCCTGATCTCTCGCAGCTTTAACAAACCTGGATCTTTAGTCTTGTGCACTGGGGTCTTGCTCACATCCTTCCAGCGTGTGGAAAACAACCTGGATGGACTAGATAATCCTTGAGGTCCCTTCCAACCTGGCATTCTATGATTCTGAATGGGGCAAGACTGGTAGGAGGGAGACAAACTGATGTTACTACATGGACAGACAGAAGCCCTGATGGCTGTGGGGTGGTCTTCTGGTGCATGAGGCTATAAAGTCGGCTCGTGATGCCTTGGGACAATATAAATATGTAAGCTATGCTGTGTATGGATATATACCCATGCAGAGGTCACGCCTACACCATGCTTCTGGCCCTTGAGTATCTCTCCTGGTGATTAAAGATCTGCCCTGGTCTCCAGGGAGCTGTGCCTGTTCTGCTCAGTGTACCTGGGAATGGCGCCTGCCCCGCCGAGCACCCTCCACACATGATTTCCCTGGCTTCTTCCTCCTGCAGCTCTTTATTCCCCTCCTCAGCTCTCCGAGGAGTGATTTGAGGGGAAATGCCACCGCTCTGGTGTTTGTAACTGTGAATGGTTCCTCCCAGGGGAAGCTGCCATTTTGCTAGTACCGCATCAAAATGGATTTCCTTCCCGGCTACAGAGTAAAACACAGAAACTGCCCAAAAAATAGACTAAGGCTCCATCCCAGTCACTATGAAATATATATATACACACTTCTCCATACATTCAGGAGGGGAATGTCATTTCCTGGGCTTTTATGCTCCTGTGGTCACTTTGAAAGTATCTTTTGCTTGAGATGACTTTAGCCCTTTTAGGAACTATTTAACAGAAGCAGACGTGGCCACAGTACATCATCAAGTTGTCAGTGTCAACTCCTCTTTATTTTTAAAATTTTCCTAATTACAAGCGAGACGGCCAGAAACACTTTTTAGCAGCTTGCTCCCCTTTGTTGAAATCAGTTGCTTTGATGAGGATACTCGATTAAGCTTCAAAGTGAGGTCAGGCTCTTGTAAGTGATGCTGTAAATTGAGTACCATGGGGGCTGCTCCCATGGAGGAGAGCTGAGGATGGGGGTTTTACTCTGAAGTTAAACACTACTGCAGCTTCACTGGGTAATGCTGACAGCTTTCCTGGAGTACATTGGTTTGCTGTGACATTCCCAAGAAAAATCAACTAGTTCAGGGTTGTTTTGAAAGTGAAATGTTTGTTAATGTTGGACTTTGAGGGTTGAGTGTCCCCCGTTATCTCGTGGTAGGATGATGGAGACTTAGGTGGGGGACCTCAAGAGCTTCTCTCTGCTATCCCTGGTTTGGTGGATTTCTTCCTTTACTCATCAGTCTAATCTGATTGCAAGCAGACTGGCACTGAATAATAATGTTTTTGTTTTTTTAAAAAGCCTTCCTTCCCTAAAATGCATTGTTTTAAAAGAAGATTACAGTTGATATTTGTCTGGGTTATTTAAATCTCTAAAGAGATAACTCCTTGCTTTTAAAAAAAGAGATAGCTACCAACAGCTTTTATTTCCAACATATTGTAACCTACTTCTCAGTGCAGTTAAAAGCAGCCTCTGTTGCAAGGCACTCACTGAAACCATGACCTGGGGCTGAGATTAAACAATCATTTTGCAGGTTTGTCCCTGTGTTGGCATATTTGATGTATTGCTCATCCAATTAAGTTTTCACACAGTGGTTGCATTGTTACCGCAGGACTTCTTTGTTTATTAACCTTTCTTAGTGAGAAATTCCCTTCCTAACCCTCGACAGATTGGACATATGTTAATCTTGCACAATAGAGAAGAAGAAGTGTTGGAGGGAGGGGAGCGAGCCGCGGTTCTGCGGGAGGAGGTGACCACGGCTCTCCCAGGGCTCAGGTTGGGGGCTTCAGCAGTTTGTAGGCTCACAGAATTTGGACCAGGCTGCCCAGGGAGGTGGTGGAGTCACCATCCCTGGAAGGGTTCAAAAAACGAGCAGATGTGACACTTCAGGACATGGGAGATGTTGGACAAAGATTGGACTTGATGATCCTGGAGGTTTTTTCCAACCTGGATGATTCTATGAAATATTCCAGATGGTAATACAGATATATTTGATCTATCCTTCCAAGCTTTCCACATTAGGAGTTTGCAGCCTTCAATCATCCACGTTTCTGCGGAAATAGGTTTTTCTCTCTCTCTTGTTGCTGTTGGCATTTTAACCCAGTTGTGTTTGTTCTCTGTTACTGCAGCCTAATAAGTCACTTAAGACCTGTGGTGATGTTTCTGCTCCATGACTGGCTTGTATCTGATCTGCTGGAGAAATGATAATGTGGGAGGGCACCTTGTCTCCCGAGGACAGCCTGGGAGGGCTTTGCCTTTGTGTGAGCACACTGGATTTGAAGCAGCAGGGGCTTGAGCTCCCCTGGGTGAGATTTGAAGGGTTGTAATACAAGGGCCGGAGATGGGTGGTGTGTTTCTCATTGCACCAACTGCCTGTTAGCTCCCAGAGCCCGGAAATTGAGTTTGACTTGCTGGTCTCTGCTTCATGTCGTTCACCAGGTATGTGTGTTATTAAACACATCTGATTTCCTTCTCCCTGGAGCCTGTACCTAGAACCTCTGGCTGTGGATGCACAAACCCTCAGTGACTCAGGCTGCAGAGCCAGCAGCAGCTCCATGGAGGAGAAAATCTCTCAAGTCTTGGTGCTTTTCTCATCCCCACAAGAGAATAAATTTCTCCACGATGTCCATGTACACAGACCAGCTGCTCCTCACCATCCCTTGCTGTATTAAGGTGGGGGAAGGTCTGTTCAAAAGGGTTTGTAATGATAGGACCAGGAGTGATGGTTTTAAGCTAGGAAAGGAGAGATTTAGACTGGATATTAGAAAAAAGGTCTTTAATATGAGGGTGGTAGATCAGTGGAATGGGCTGCCCAGGGAGGTGGTGGAGGCCCCATCCCTGGAGTCATTCCAGGTCAGGCTTGATGGGGCTCTGAGCAGCCTGCCCTAGGTAGAGATGTCCCTACTGGTGTAGGGGGGTTGGACCAGATGCCCTCTCGAGGTCCCTTCCAGCCTGAAACATTCTATGACTCTATGATTCTATTACCAGGACTTTGGCTATGAGGGTTTGCAGAATCTCTGTTTGCTTTCTTTTAATACCCAGCAACACTATTATAATGGTCCCTCCGAGTGCAGGGGTCCTTCCAATCATTTGCAAACAAATGCTCTTTTTTGTCTCCTGCCACACAATTTCTGTCAGAGTAAGAAGTAAACCTGTTGTAAAATACCAGCCAAGCAAACCTTCCTCTTCAGGTGCCACAGCAACAGCAGAGGGAAGGGATTTCAGGTAACCCTGCATTGTAACTCACTATGCACCAAGCAAGGGCTCTCTCTCAGTCCAAGGCACATGCTTGACTCTGTCCCTAATCAGTGAAATATTAGGAACATACTTAAGCCAGAGGGATTTATTGCTGTGGTTAAAGGCATCCTTACAGGCTCTGTTGGATGGGGGCCTGCACAAACAGTAACAGTAAAACTGAAAGTTGTCCATGTAGATTGCTTTCCATGACTTTAAACAAACCCCAGACAGATTTCCTCTCAGTTTTGTCTTGTAGCCAAAGATTTCTGGCCCTTTTTTCTTTGTTCTGCTGCATCTACCCTGGAGCAACTCACACCAGCCCAGACTCTGCAGCTGATTTCCTTGCTTAGGTATTTACTGCCCTGCAGCAGCCCCGATGGGAATTCTGTGTTTAAGCAGCATTCTGAAGAGAAGGTGAAGGATGTTCCACTGGCCAGGTGCTTCCTCTGACAAGGAACAAAAGTAAATAGCTTCTTTAGGCTTTACTCTAGTGTTTGTTCTGCTTTGGCTGTTTTCTTTTTACAATGGCACCTATAGTGTCTGTAGTATCCTTTGAGTGCAGACTCAGCTTATGGAAAGTAGAAAAACATTGGAAGGGGCTGGAAAGGAACAAGGTTGGCTCCCAGATTCGACCCACAGTCCTGTTACATCATTCAAAGAGAGTTTTCTTTCCTTTAGTTACCCTAAAAATATGGATTATTAGTTCCAAAATACCAGCTCCATTGTTCAGCACTTTGTGAAGCTGGGTAAGAGGGATGATGCTTTAAACACTTGGGCATTCTCAGTAATTCAGCAGTTTTAGCAGCAGGGACGTTGCCACATCCCATTTCCTTCCCTTTGGCTGTTCAGCAGCAGCAGCATCTTCTCTGTAACCTCCTGATCCTATGGACTGTGCAACAACATGGGCAGCTCCTGGGGCACAATGAGCTTCATGAAGGCTCGGAGGGGCTTTGTGCCTCTTCAGGACCTACAGTTCTCCCAGCACTGCCCTATTTCTTTTTTTTAATGCCTCAGATATTTTTAGTTCTTGAGAGACAAATATAGTTAATGCATTCAGCACTGACGTCAAACCCAGAGCCAGTGGGTAGCTGGAATAGCTAACATTTTATTTAATCATCTTGGTAAGCATTTTTTTTCCTCCCTTCCTTTCTTTTTCAGTTGGAGAAAGAGGGTCTAGAAAGGCAGCTCAAGCTGGGCCAGCCTGTGAGGATAGAGGAAAGTTTGTTTGTTTTGGTTTCCAAGTGGAATCTCATTCTCTACCTTGTTGCTCCTCAGGCAATAATTTTTGTTGAGATTCTATCCCTTAGATCTGGCATCATCAAACCCCTGCTCTTGATAACTGGTTAGTTATATTTGTCCCTTTCTGTGCCCAGTCACTGGAGGATGTGAAATACACAGCTCTTGTTTTTTTGCTCTCAGAGTCTCTAGTTCAGACCCAGGTATGTTGGTCGCTGATATTTTTATTGTGCATCTCTGCCTGGTGCAGCCAGTGCTGGCTTAAGCCACAAGCTTTCCATAGGGATGATGGGGCTGTGACCTTTCCCATGCCATGAGGCACATGAGAGCTAGTGTGGGAGTTAATCCAAGGTATAACCAAAAGACAACCTCCAGAAGCACCACAAACATTTGAGGTTGGTCCCAACCATGGTTAAGCCACAGATCTCCTGATGTTGTGGCCCAAAGCATCCACCATGCTAAATGAATGAATGGTAAGATAAGTGTTTAAAAGTGCTTTTATTGCTTAGATTTTGTGTGAGACGCTTGAAATGTTGCTCAAAGTCAAGGGAACAGGCTGGGACTGAGAGCCCAGAGCAGGGTGAGACTTTGTGGTGGCCACACATGCAGGGCTGTGTGCCCTGAGCAGATGGACAGCCTCTCAGGTGGCTTCTTCTTGCTGCCCAGGTCAATAACCACAGACCCCACCTCTCATGTCCTTACAAAGACAAACCCATGGAGGTCTGCAAGGGAAGTTTCTGCCTCCACAACCGCTCTGGTAGAGCTGGAGATGGGACAGATGTCACCACCAGAGGTGGTAAAAGCAAAGAGGAGGAGTTTTGGGGAGGACAGGTCCTGCTGCTGTCAGCCCCAGGACACAGGCTTTGCTCTTGCCCCACATTCAGTGCATCCAGCCCTGACAAGAAGCACCAAGAGGGGAGATGTTGTGGGTGCTGTCTCCCTCGATAATGAATTTAATGGTGCTCAGACCTGAGTCAGAGTCTGGTAACTATTACTATGCTGGTTTTTACAGCCAGTAGTGTGATAATATTTGGGTTCAGTGCCTCCATGACACAAAGCAGAGGTGAGAGAAAATCAAAACTCTTAGCACTGGGGCTTAGCTGCTAGACAGCTCTAGCTCTGGCTTATTTTTCACACATGAAGCATTTGATTGTCTTGAGAGCTGGCCTCAGAGCTCAGCTCTGTGGGCTGACACTGAGGACTTGGCCATTCCTGTGTGAACCATCCAGGCTTCATGGTTGGCTTCTGCCTTCTTCTGGAACACACATTCTTCCAGAAAAGATGTGGAAGAAACATTTTTGGGTCTTGTTGTTTTATTTGTGTGCAAAGGTTCTTGCTGAAGTACCATTCTTGGTAAAAGAGGTTGGCAGGAATAAAGATCTCCAGTCACACAGCTCCAGTGAGAGTATAAGCATTGGTTGACTTAATGCTGGGAAATGTTGTGTACATCTGTTTAATAAGTTTTGCCATACCTCACTCTCTCTGAAGGGCACTTTTGGAGGAGCAGTGTGTTTGTGCAACTCTTCTGTGGGCTGGGTGGGAGCAGCAGCACCCTGTGTTTTGGCACGGGGCACCACTGTTGCTGTGGTGAAGTGCTGGCTTTCTCTTTACAAACCCATCCAGGGAGAGAAGGGGAACACGAGCCTCCTTGGTAGGCAGCTGGAGGATTGAGCAGCTGTGATTGTGAGGTGTGGTGTGCTCAGAAAGTACTAAATCACAAGTTACATCCCATTAGAGCTCCACAGAAAGCTAAAGTCTAAGAGCATCTTAATACTGCCAGTTAGAACTTGTAGAAACATAACTCTTCTGCATTATCTTCTAGTAGCTTTAGAGCTGTTTAATTGTTTCCCCTTAAAGCAGTCTGGGGACTTACTGAAGCTTTGCCTGTGCTGAGCCTATAAGCCCATAAGCAAGGTTCTTGTAAGTCATGTAATACCATGAAATCACCGTGTTTGCAGAGCACTGAGGGAATATCCGTGGGGCTCCCAGCACCAGCCTGAGCCAGATGGTGAGAGAAACTCTCTGGTGGCTCCAGACATTGCTCTGGGCTCTGTTAGTCCTGGTCTCCTGTGGTCCCCAGCTCCCTGGTCAACCTTTGCTCCTGGTTGTGCCACGGTTGGTCACTGTGAGCCGGTTTGTTGTTCTACTTGGTAACTTGAGGTTGTCTTACCTGTTTTAGGCAGAGCTCCTCTGCACTTCTGGGGCACCCACAGGCTAAATGTAGGGCCAGTGAACATCATCCATGTGTCCTCCTGGGAGAGGGACCATGTTTCCTTCTCCCTTGGCTTTGGTGCTGCAGGGCAAAGCTGAGCCTGGCTGGGCAAAGCTGAGCCTGGCTGGGCACAGCCACGGCCGAGTCCACAAGGTTTTCTTTTATTATTTAAGGTTATTGGTAAAAGTGACTCCAGGGCCCCTCACAAGCAGGTTCTGCCAGTGCCTGAGATGGTTTTGCTGTGAGCCATCCAGTGTGTGCCCTTCCCCTCCTTCTGCCAGCAGCTGCCCTTATTCCAGCTCTTCCCCCAGGCAACAATGTTCTTTCTCTGCAACACTAAACCCAAATGTCCTTCTTAACAGGCAGGTCTCTTTGTGCTATTATGTGATTTTTAGATCTTTTTTATTTTTTTAATTTTATTTTTAAATGAACATTTTTGCAATCTGCATCATAGGAGGTTTCTTGGGGGATTTTTGAGAATTCAGGGATTGGGGTCTGATCACTGTTGTATAGAGTGTGTTGATCCAGCAATGAGCCACTCTTGTGATTTCTGTGTGGCTCAGACTAGATTTGGACCCTGCCTGGTATTGATTCAGCCACAGAGCAATGACTTTCTACCCTACATTGATTCCTATGAAGGGTTCTGCTGGGATTCCTCTTTTCTCTTTGCCTAGTGAGCACATGAGGTAGGTGATCTCAGCTGAAGCTTGCCCGATATTTTAATTTTGCCCTGCTCTAGCTGTTGCAAAGCTCAGCACGTTCCACACTGCAACGAAGGTCAGCATCAAGCTGCACCAACTCTCTTCAGCTCAACTTAGGTCTCAGATGCTCGAGGAAGGATTCAGGGTGTTGTGTTTTTGTCCAGGATCTCATAAACAGAGTTTATAGTGCTGTGAAGTCTCCCCAGGGTTCCTCCTGTAGGAGTCACTGTAGTATAAATGCAGCTATTTGTATTAGAAACGGTGTGACTGGCAGGACTAGGGCAGGGATCATCCACCTGGACTGGGCACTGGGGAGGCCCTACCTCAAATCCTGGGTTTGGATTTGGGCCCCTCACTCCAAGGAGGACATTGAGGGGCTGGAGCATGGCCAGAGAAGTGCAACGAAGCTGGGGAAGGGTCTAGAGCAGGAGTGTGGTGAGGAGCAGCTGAGGGAGCTGGCGGGGGGGAGCCTGGAGAAAAGGAAGCTCAGGGGAGACCTTCTACCTCCGGGCAATACTGACAGGAGGTTGGAGCCAGGTAGGCTCCTCTTCTCCCAAGGAACAAGCAACAGGACAACAGTAAACGGCCTCAAGTTGCACCAGGGGAGGTTTAAGTTGGGCATGAGGAGCAGCTTCTTCCCTGCAAGGGTTGTGAAGGGCTGCCCAGGGCAGAGGTGGAGTCCCCATCCCTGGAGGGGTTTCCAAGCCGCGGAGATGTGGTGCTGAGGGACATGGGTTAGTGGTGCCCTGGCAGTGCTGGGGGAATGGTTGCACTTGATGATCTTAAAGGGCTCTTCCAACCAAAACAATTCTATGATTCTAGGCAAAGGAATTGGACATGCTCATAGTTGTTCTGCTCTGCTGTGGGGCTGCAGGGCCGTAGTGGAGCAGCCAGCCTGGTGCTGTTAGCTCAGACCTACGCAGCACAGCTCCACACCTTCAGCAAAGTCTCTACATGGTAATGAAGTTGGATACGCGGCTCCGTAAGTGCACCATGAAGTCAATACCTCCAGTTCCTCTGCAGACACCCCCTGCCATGGTATTTATAGCCTACCTGCTAGTGGGTGGTGTGATCCTTTCTTGTATTTTCTTTTTTTTTCAATTTTCATTCATGAAGGATGAGGCTGCGCAGCCCACTCGGGAGCGGTGCTGTCATCCCGTGCTGCTGCCAGCACCAAAGCTCAGGCTCCTGCACAGAGGTGCCCACTCTCTGCAGGGAGCTGGTCAAGCTCAGAAGGTTTTCTGCTGGGTATGGACTAAATCCCACCACCCTGCATCACCTGGGTGCCTCTTGAGACTGTGGTTCTCGTACAGGCTGGGTGTAGAGCTGCTTTTGGCTTTGTTAGATGGACCCGACCACCTCTCCTTTGTGCTTGATACTTTCTTCACTCTCCCTCTGAGGTCTTTTATCTCCCCTGATATTGCCAGATGAGTCTGGCAGACTGGGATTATTGTGCTCCAAGTTGATTGTCCAAAGATATTTACTCCACTTTCCCTCCTGAAAGTCAGGGCAGCTTTACCAAGTCTCAAGTTGTACACTCAGAATCTCCTCTTGCTTAATTTTTGTTTTTACATTACTCCACCCCTTCAGCAGCTTCCCCAGCATCTCCACCACCCACCCCTGGTCTCCCTTGCTTGTGTTCATCGCCCCCTTCTCCTTGACAGCTTCTCTCCTGTTCCTGATGGACCCTGATGTCTTCCTTGGTGCTTCAGGCCTACGCCACCTTCTTGCTTTCTCTTCCATGCTATGGCCTTTCTGGGGAAATAAAAAACAACTTTCCCTTTGCTTAAGAAAAGTGGTTGTGTAAGCCTCAGCTGCTTGCGTTGCTCAAGAGATCTCCACCACCTTCCTGACCCATGTGTGGGAAGGGAGCTGGGGCAGCTGCAGCTTTGGGGCTCTTTGCTGTGCAGCTTGGGGTGTCATGGGAGCATGGAAAAGGGATGTTACAGAGAAAAAAAGGGATGCAAAGCTGTGGCTTCTCGGCACAAGGTGCCAGACTTGGAGCCCAGTGTCCAACCACGAGGCAAGTGCCCGTGCGCCTCCCTGCCAGCAGACCTCAGAGGACCTCATCCTGCTCGTGCCTGGGCTCCATCCAGCCTTCTCCTCACAGGTGGTGGGTCTGAGACACATGGCTACCTGCCCACCAGGACCTGGACCAAACCCTCTTGCTTCACGCAAGCCACCAACAGCCATCAGATGGTGGTTCTGCATCCCTGCTGCTCGGGGCTGGACCTGGACCAGCAGCGTGTGGGCTGGGTAAATGCCTGCCAGGCTGCGGTAGCTACTGGGGACACTGGGGACTTGCAGGTGGACACGTGCTGGATGGCTGCATGTGGACCTGCACAGCAAGGGGATACTTTTGGCCTTGCCCTTCCTTAGGGATAGGGAACGTCAATACAGTAAAACTCACTTAAATGCCTAATGTGAGGCTCTACATCCTTAGAGGACAGGTATTTGTAGTGCTGAGTGCACTGGAGGCCTCCAAGTGCAGGTTGGAGGAGTAGATGGGTTCTGTTGGAAGATTAGGACCCTTATGAGCAGACTGCTTTGAAGGAGTAAGTTTCTAGATGCCCTCTAAACAAGCAAACCCAGGGATCAGTCTCTTGACTTTCATACTTTTGCTTGTGTGACTGCACATACGATTTTTATTTTTTTTCTCTCCTGGAATCCAATAAAAGAAAACATTTTGCAGCAATTAAGTCAATTTGAATAGTGAGTTGGAGAGAAGGCCCTTCCTACAGCTCCCCAGACCATCTCCATCTCTGCCAGGGGAAAGCTGAATGAAAATCACAGTGAGGTGAAGTGTGGCCAAGGCTGGTGTCCTGCTCAGGGAGGGCTCTAGGGCTGCTCCCCAAGTTAGGGTGCAGGTGGTATCTGTTCCTGAGCACTGTGACATGGGATGAGGGTTGCTCGGCCCTGGTGACCGGTCTGAGCTACCCTCCTTCTAGGGATCCTCCAGGGTCCTGCCTCATTTTAGGGGCAGGAATTTCTCCTATGTGGATGAATTTCTTTACCTGCAGCCTCAGCACAAGGAATAAGAGTGGGAAATGGACACAAGGGATAGACGTAGAGCTGCAGCAGGAGGGTTGGAGGGAAGCTGGGAACGGGCAATTACAAAGCCAAGGCCCTGCTGGAAGAGGTTTGGTTTTGGGTGAAGGATTTCATGAACTGAGGACAAATTCTCCCAAAAACTAAGGAGGCCTTGAGCTATAGCAAGTGGTTGTACATGGACCCGTGGCACTTACCAGGTCAAGGTGGATGCTTTCAACCTCTTTTGGTTCCTGTCTCCCCACACAGGAGATGCAGACTTCTGAATTTCCAAACTTTGGGTTTACATCTCTTTTAACCCCCTTTAGGAATAAACCAGAGACCTTCCTGGGAGGGCTATGGCAGGTGAGGGGACAGCACATGGGAAGGGTGGGACATGCTGACAGTGCTGGGTTGTGCTGGAAACACAAAGACCTTCAGACGTCAGTGCTGTTCCCAACCTCCCTGTCTCTGGGACATCTGGAGAGGAAGGTCCATGTGTCACAAAAGCAGTTTGAGCATAATCGGGCTGCTTCAGGGCTCTGCTGAGCCAGATGAGTGAGCCTGGTGATGGATGGACAACGTGGCCTTTTTCTTTCATTGTCCACATGTTTCTGCATCTCATCAACCAAACTGGAAGAGCTGCCAGCAGCTTTCTACCAGAGAACATGGGTTTTCTGCCTGATTAGTGGAGCCTTTCTGGGTCCCACTGCCTGCAGCCAAAGAGGATTAGATCTAAAATATTTTCAGGTTATGTCCAGCAGCCTAAGCTTAGAGTTTGTGCCTATTCCTGTGACTTGAAGAGTCATTTGCTGTAGTTGAAAGGACAGGACAATGTTAGAGCATCAGATGGGCAGCACTTTGCACGGGGGCAGTGACGGATGGAGCTGGCCACGGGTTGTGTTGGATCTGGCACTGGCCACCACATAATCCTGGCTGCCTTTCAGCCCAGCTCCTCTTTGGTTTGCCATATTGTGCTGCAGTAAGCGACAGCTCGGGGCGAGATGTGGACTGGTTCCCAGTCCTGACCCTGCCTGGGCAGGAGGCTGCGAGGTTTGAGTGGCCGGGTGCTCTAACTGGGGCTGGGTACATGGGGAAGGCAGGGGTGTAAATAAACCTCTGCCTACCCTGTGGCCCTCCTCCAGAGCCCAAGAGGGGTAGTCATCATTAGAGCTCAATCCCATGGCACTGCTGAGAGAACAAGTGATTTTCCCCTGGTCCAGCAGTTCAGAGGAGGGAGGAGATATGGGAGGTCCTGAGAAAGGAGACCCTAGGCTGGCACCGTGGGCAGGGAGGTGAAGCTGCTGTGAGCTGGGCTTGGAGGTCGAAATGCTTCTGGGGAAGTGCCTGAGGGAACTGGGATTGTTTAGCTTGGAGAAGAGGAGGCTGAGAGGAGACCTCATTGCTCTCTACAACTACCTAAAAGGAGGTTGTGGTGAGGCTGGGGTTGGGCTCTTCTCCTGAGGAACTAATGACAGGACAAGAGGTGATGGCCTCAAGTTGCACCAGGGGAGGTTTAGATTGGACATTAGGAAGAAGTTCTTTAGTGGAAGAGTGGTTGGGTGCTGGACCAGGGTGGTAGAGTCCCCATCCCTGGAGGGGCTCAACAAACAAGTAGATGCGGCGCTTTGAGACGTGGTCTAGGGGTCAGGGAGATGTTGGATGAAGGTTGGACTTGGAGGTCCAGAGGTCTTTTCCAAATGAAACGATTCTGTGATTCTATGGGTAGTATGACCCCAAGTCTCTTCTGTGTGGGTGTTGACAGTCAGCTTCTGTCTGCTCCCTGGCTGCAGCGTTGCCAGCTCCTCTAACTGTGGCTGCTCAAACTTTCTGCAGTTTTCCCTTCCCGTTGTTTTGTTTGGACTTGCATGGCTGCTCCCGAGTTGTTTGTTTGGTTTTCCTTTCATTTTAAATAAATGTCTCTCTTGGTGCTCTTGGCTGCAGAGTGGAGTTTCAAAGCAGGGCTGTGCTGGCTCAAAATCTGGAAGAAGAATCCTTTTTGGAACTCTTTTGGAAAACTCTCTGGCTTCCTCAGCCCGTGTCAGCAGGGTTACGGGCACAGACCCTGGCCGCTCAATTTCTTTTCTAGTTTGATGTCTTAAACATAAGCTGTGAATTTCTGCCTGGAAGTGTCAGCCTGTCCTGTATCGATGTCATTCTGATCTGCAACTGCAAATCCCAAGCTATAAAAACACAATTAGGAGAGAGACAATAAACAGAGCAGCCATCATTGCTGCCACATAATGCATCGTGTCCTTACAATATAAATTTTTCCATTTCCTTTTCTAATTTCTAGTAATTGAGCTCAATGAGCCTGCTTGGAGCTGATTTCTCGATACAGTTTTCTTTACATCTATTTCTGATTCCTGGCCTCGCTCCAGCTGCTTACTTGATGGTGCATTTTATTTTAGCTTCTTAATTTGCCGTTAGAGTTGTCAACACCCTGGGCCCCCCTTTGCTGCCTTGCTTTGCTGAAGCAGACAGGCTGTATTTCTTGGATTAGTTAACCACTTGGTTGCTGCTAATGCTTTAAACCTCACAGGTGCTATTAGAAGACACCCGCTGTGTTGGTGGCAGGTGAGTTTAAAGCAGCTCTGCCAGGATCTGCTGAATATACCCCGTGTGCTCAGGTAGGGAGCAAGCCACGGACGTGGGGATGAATTCACCAGACTCACCCTCACGTGCCTTCGATTCTAGTGACGTCCTCATATGACTCGTAGCTGCCCAGCAACAGTCTCAAAGGACCAGCTGCAGATGCAGCCGTTGTCTCTTTCCCCAGCCACAGGCAGGTAATTGCATTTGGAAGGAATATTAAGGGCTCACAAGCCAACTGCTCCAAGTACAGATCACTCCGGTGGCGGATCTGAGGAGGTCAGAATCTCACCCTTTGTGAGCCCAGGCTGTGCTGTTGGGTGCTGCAGAACAACGTTGACCTACAGCTACCTCGGAGCTGGCTGCCTTTGCAGTTAGCTTTCGTGCTGGCTTTTTGTTGATGCAACAGAAAGCATTTCCATCTCCTCTTATCCGAGTAACAGACGTGATCAAATCACGCTTGGGATGAGGCAAAGTGAAAATATTGAGGCATAAACCAGAAGCTCAAATGCTTCTCTTCATGGTTTCCTCCTTCCCCTTGGTGGCTCAGGGGTTTATGGCTTTAGAGGAGAACTTCCCCCAGCATATTTTTTCTGGCATTACCCATTTACATTTTGCAGAGCTTCATTATGCAGGCAAAAAGTGGCTGTTTTGCAGGTGTCCTGATGCATTTTCACGTTTCCAGAAGATCTTTTTGACACAGCACGTTCTCCTAGGCACTGCCATGGTATTGCTACTCGAAATGTCCCAGCTGGTCTGTGTTTCCTGCTGCCTGGATGTAAAAGATTCATCCTGGAATGTGTGATCCCCTTGGGGGCTGGTTTTTTCTGAGCTTTCACATCAGTCCTTTGGGTCGATGATCATGCGATGAGCTCTCGACACCAGGACCAGGCTGTTGCCTGGTGGCTGTATAAGACATCTTGTTCCATTGCTCACTGGAGAATCATTGAGAAAAGCAAGCACATGTTTGTAGCCTGTTACTCAAATGCTGATCTGCTGCTTTGGCTGAATCACCACCCCCTATGCACATAATCACTGTTTATTGTTTACCTTGCTTCTGAATTAATCAGCGGGTTCCTTTGGAGAGGAGAAAGGAAGAAGCAGTTGTTTAACCTTGCTTATGGCAAAACCTCTTTGGATTCCTCATTGCTGCACAATCCCTTCTATTTCCTTCCATTTCATACTTGGGGCTCATCGTCTAGTGTGTGGTTGTGACTATTGCTGCACTGGAGGATGTCTAATGATGCTTATTTTTTGTGTTACGTAGTGAGTAGGAATGAGAAAGAAAGAAGCTTGATCTGGTTGTGTTGTGTGATATCCTAAGGAATCGGAAAGAATAAAAATTGCTGCCACCAGTGTCTAGGTGTTGGGTGGACAAAACAGACGACCCAGGGAGATGTGGTCATGCTGTGGGGAGGGTTGAGCAGGAGAATATAAAGCTAATTATACAAGTCTCTGCTACAAACAAGGCACTCTCAGCCAATGCCATCAATAGCACAGTTCCTTTTGCAACAAAGGAACAAACTGCAATTACTTTCTGTTTATTAGCCAAAAGAGGATTTTGTTGCTGCTGGTTGTTTTTTTTTTTTCCCCTTGAACACAGACATCTGCAGAAGATATACATCAGCCCACTTGTAGCTTGAATAGAAGAGGATTTTGAGCTTGATGGTGATGGAAAAAACCCGATGATGGTGAATAGTTTCTAGCTGGAATTCTCTGCTGGGTACTTGTATTGGCAAAGGCTGTCCACCCTTGGAGACAAGTGGGTGGTGATTTGCATGGAAGGGAAGAAAGAAGATGAAGTTGGGGTGCAAAGCAGAAAAAGAAATTGCAATTAATAGGAGAAAAGACTGGATTCACCCCAGTTAATGATGTGTCTGCACTAAAGTATTGGGTATCAGAGAAACATCTCCACAAGGTGGTTCCACATAGCGCATTTGCCTCTGGGGACATTGGGGAGAGAGAAAGAGGGAAGGGCAATGAAGCTGGTGAGGGGTCTGGAGAATAAGTTGTATGAGGAGCACCTGAGGGAACTGGGATTGTTTAGTTCAGAGAAGAAGCTGAGAGGAGACCTCATTGCTCTCTACAACTACCTGAAAGGAGGTTGTGGTGAGGCTGGGGTTGGGCTCTTCTCCCAAGGAACTAAGGACAGGACAAGAGGGGATGGCCTCAAGTTGCACCAGGGGAGGTTTAGAGTGGACATTAGGAAGAAGTTCTTTACTGCAAGAGTGGTCAGGCACTGGCCCAGGCTGCCCAGGGAGGCGGTGGAGTCCCCATCCCTGGAGGGGTTCAATAAATGAGTAGCTGTGGTGCTTTGGGACATGGTCTAGGGGTCAGGGAGATGCTGGGATGAAGGTTGGACTTGATGATCCTGGAGGTCTTTTCCAACCTAAATGATTCTCTGATTCTAAGTAGGGTAATGAAACTAGATGTAACATTAGAGAGGGAAACCTGGGTGCGATAGAAATCACAAAGCTAAATTAATGAATCATCGAAAACAGCCTTGGCTTGTTGAGATGGATTTTGCAGTTTGTGATGCAGCCAGAAAGCCTCCGGCCATATGCAGGGAGTTGCAAACTTGTAGGATTGGGGCTTCAATTACCATCCCCAGGCTCCTCCAGCCTGGCTGCCGAAATCTGAGGAGGCTGCAGCGTGAGGCTCGATGGCAGCGTGCCACGGAGCACGTGAGACAAGGGCCTATTTACATTTTTTTCTTTTTATGCAGAGCACATCAACCAGTTTTTACAGCCTGAGGTAAAACTTTAATAGTTGTTTGATGGTAAATTTCCATGTCAGCTGCTCTGGAATTTGGTTTGAGGGCCGAGCCAGGAGAAGCATATTGTAGCAGGGGGATTCCTGGTTATGTGAGAGCCACAAATGTGACCCGGGAAGGCAGAGATCCAAGAGAAGAATGCAAAGTTTGAATGATAACAGTTGCCTCATTCCAAGATGCAAATGAAACACCAAATGTTCAAGTTCAAGCTGAGGTGGCAGCTTTTTATTTTTTTTTTTTTCCTTTTCTTGAAGGATCTGGCCACCCCCAGACTGGGTCTGATGTAGTTTCTTTCTTGAACATATTGAAGGCAGAATTCATCATCTTGGTAACTTTTTCCATATGGCTGTTATTGCTCCTGGAAATAGTTCTGTGTTTGGCTTCCTCTTCCTTGGGCCTCCTTTCCCAGGGCTAGTTTCTTTTTCTTTTTTTTTTTTTTTGCCTGATTGTGGGTCCTTTGCAATTCATAACTGGAAAACGAGCCCGTGTTGAGTCTGGGCTGCAGAAGCAGGAGCAGGTAGGTTGGTGTGGAGCTGCTGGTGTAGCACACACATCTCTAGCCCACTTGCTCAGATGTACTGGCTCATCCACATGGGTGCTGGTGCTGGGCTCAGCCAGCCCAGCTTGCAGGCACACACTCATTCACATCCCCTGCCAAGTCCTCAGCTCCACCTTGGTGTCAAAAAAAAGGAGAATTAAATCCCTATAGCTTTTGTGCCTCTCTATGGTCTGTGGGGCCATCTCATGTAAACTCTCTCTCTCTATATATATGCATATATATATTTCTTTTTTTGCCTTGAAGGGTTGGAGGGTGTACAGGAAGGTGGGGAAAGGTCTATTCAAAAGGGTTTGTAGTGATAGGACAAGGAGTGATGGTTTTAAGCTAGGATAGGAGAGATTTAGGCTGGATATTAGAAAAAAGTTCTTTAACATGAGGGTGATAGATCCGTGGAATGGGCTGCCCAGGGAGGTGGTGGAGGCCCCATCCCTGGAGTCATTCAAGGTCAGGCTTGATGGGGCTCTGAGCAGCCTGCCCTAGGTAGAGATGTCCCTGCTTGTGTAGGGAGGTTGGACTAGATGACCTCTGGAGGTCCCTTCCAGCCTAAAACGTTGTGATTCTATGATCCCTGAGGTCCCTTCCAACCTGCCATTCTATGATCTATATTAGCCACCTTCATATGGATGCATGTTGTCACTGGTCAGCTACGGCAAGGGAAAGAGGTTAGTGGGGCTCTGTGAGAAGGGACCTGGAGAAGAGAAAGCTGAAAGGGGATCTAATCAATGTTTATAAATATCTGAAGGGTGGGTATCAGGAAGATGGAGCAATCAGTCCCTTTTCAATGGTGCCCAGTGACAGGTCAAGGGAAAATGGGCATAAACTGGAACACAGGAATTTCTACCTCAACATGAGGAGAAACTTCTTTACTGTGAGCATGACAGAGCCTGGCCCAGGCTGCCCAGAGAAATTGTGGAGTCTCCTTCTCTGGAGACTTTCAAGACCCACCTGGACGTGTTCCTGTGTGACCTTCCCTAGATGGCAGGGGTTTGGACTAGATGATCTCTAGAGGTCCCTTCCAGCCCCTTCCATTCTGTGATTCTCCAAGAGCTGATAAAATCAAATCAGCAGCATGTTTTGTGCTCCTTTTTTAGAGCAGTGCTTCTGTCTTTGGTTACTGGGCCTGGATGGGGAGTTTTGCCTCAGAGTCTTGATTCTTTGCAGTGAATCCTCACCACGATCTTACAGGTGTAACTCAAGCAGCCAAAGGGGAGGAGGATTTGTTGACAGTGGTGCTTTCACAGCCAACTCCTTCCCTTGATACTCTCAGTGACTAACACCTGGTGCTGAAGTAGACTTGATCTTTGCTGGAACAACCTTGAGATGTTTTATTGCTGGTGAAAACCCTGCGTGAGCACCAAAGACTGACTCTCCCAGAGAACTGCTCGGGGCCAGAAGCTCTGGGCTCTGCTCAGCCTGCAGGGTTGCAAAATGACAGTTAGCAGCATAAATTGGTTGCCCATCAAAGTCAGGAGCTGATGCTAACTCTGGAGGAAAAAAGAACAGAATATAGGCTGCCCAACCACGCTCTGCTCTGCCCCACACCTGTATCTCAAACAACATTCATCTCGAAGGGAAGAGGGTGAGTGCTTGAGAAGCAGACTGAGAATATCCGCCTGAAAGCTCTGATGCCCCTTTGGTTTGTGCTGTCATCTTCGTCAGCATCCACTTCTCCAGCAGTGCCAGGCACTGGTGCCACCCTGTTGATGCCAAGCTCTGACTTCACTGGGGACATCTGGCATGTTGCAGGTCAAGCTCTGAATGTCCAGATGGCAGCAAATTGCCTATTAGGTGAATAATTGGGATTTCTGGAAGGGGAAAAGGACCTGTGGTTGACCTGTGCTCCCAAGAGACACTGCTTAGTAACCTTCAACATTGGTCGTGGAGCTGATGGCCTTTGGAGAACATAGGGTCATAGAATCATTTAGGTTGGAAAAGACCTAAATTGATCATCAAGTCCAACCTTTGTCCAACATCTCCCTGGATCCTGGTTCTCCTGGATGCTGAATAAGCACAGTACCCTCTGTACATATACAACCCATTGCAGGAAAGGCACTAAAACATGTTTCCTTCTCTACTGGGCAACATTAGATGGGACATGAAGACCAAGGAAAGCTTTTGGAGTTGACGCTTTTCTGAACTCTTGGTTGATGGTGTCTTGAGGTTCATAGGGGTAACAGGAACACAGGAGGATATTGTGTGTGGTGCTGAGCTCATGAGCACCACCTAGCAAAGGAGAGTGAATAAAGTCCCTCCGAGCAGGCTGGAAGTGATTTAAGGTAGCTCAACACCCCGGAAATGAGGAGGGAAGAATCACACACTGAGTTGTCTTGGCCAGAAGCCAGTTCATATGGTAGATCCCAGGCAGGGGAGACTGTGAGAATCAGCCCAGTTATTGGCACAGGCTTACTGGCAAATACTCTCCTCCAACCCTCCTGGTGTGTGCTGCCAGCCAGGACAGAGCTGGTGTGCAGAAACCACTTGACTAGCCTGGAAAAACTGGGTTTGGTGGATCTCTGAGGGACCCTCTCTTTTAACATCTAAAAGGAATCAAATGCATGTAGAGCTTTGGGGAAACCATGTCTTCACCCAGAACTGCTGATCTTTAAGATAACAACAACAAAAATTGGGTTATTTTGCTTCTTCACTTGCTTTCTTGGCTGTCTGTTCCCTCTGTAACCATGAGATAACCAGACTGTCTCACCACAGCTTCAACCAGCCAGGGCAGCCCATGTCTGTGTGTGGACTCTGCTGCCATCCCTGAGATGTGAGACACTTGAGCAAGCCTAGGGAGAAGCGGGTAAGGGGTGGATGGATGGAGGAAGCCTTTCCTGGGCTGTGCCAGCTTTCCTGGAAGGCCATGGTAATCATCTTACCTTCTACCCAGGGTGGGTTTAATCCTCGGGAGGGTAACGCTGGTGTGGTGGCAATCTGGGGATCTCTTGTTGGAGCAGCTCAGGGCACTGCTGAGGAGGCAGCTGCTTTGCCAGTGTCTTACAGGCAACGTGCTTGGCATTAGGCTTCATATTCAGCATTTTTCTATTAAATTTTCATATTAAAAGCTATTGTCCTTGTGTAGGAAGGAGGAGTAAGGACAAACACTGACACTGATGTCACCTCCCCACAGAGGGTCATCTCGGGGTATCCTGGGCTGCATCAAAAGCAGCATGGCCAGCAGGTCGAGGGAGGTGAATCTCCCCATCTGCTCTAGTGAGATCCCACCTGCAGTGCTGGGTCCAGCTCTTGTAGGGCTTGTAGTGATAGGGTAAGGGGTAATGGGTTCAAACTGGAAGAGATTTAGGTTAGATGCAAGGAAGAAGTTCTTCACAGTGAGGGTGGTGAGACCCTGGTGCAGGTTGCCCAGGGAAGCTGTAGATGCTCCATTCCTGGAGGTGTTCAAGGCCAGGTTGGATGGGGCCTTGATCAACCTGGTCTAGTGGGAGGTGTCTTTGCCATGGCAGTGGAGTTGGAACTAGATGACCTTTGAGATCCCTTCCAACCCAAACTGTTCTATGATTCTCTCCAGACATGGAGAACAACAGCTTAGCTTCCTACAAAATAGTTCTTCTTAGAAAGCTGTAGCTACATGGCAAACATATTCAGGTGTTAACTGAACAATGCTACAGGCTTTTATCTTCTTTTATTGGAATATTTGAGGGTATTAACTCAGCCTTGCAGGAATCCCTGGAAGTTGGAAGACTGCTGGTACTAATCCCTGTTTGCACCCGTGGGGAAACTGAGGCACAGGCTGGCTGAACGCCTCTCAGAGCCTGTGCACGGAGCCCCTCAATCACTGCACTGCTATCAGATTTCCTTCCTCCCTCCTCTCTGCCCTGATGTCAATGGTGGATTTTGCACTCTGGGGGGTGGTAACTAGTGGCTGGTTGTCACTTGGTGTCATCCCCATGCGAGGACTGGTGCCACGTTCATTGTGTTGCTGTGGCAGAGCCTGACACCAACAGAGGCAGTGAACTGTCAAATACTAAAATGTGACCTGTGGCTCTTATCTTGAGGTGCATGTGTGTTTGCAGACGAGGGCCCTCATTGTCTGTTGGGTCTTTACCTGGTGTATTAGAGCTTTCCCTGACTCTGCTAGCACTCTCATTAGAAGCCTTTGTTTTGGGACACACTCGCCCAGTCCTTGCCAGACAAACAAAGGTAGTATTTCAGGAACCTGCTAAGATCCCACGTTCCTCCCCGAAGTGTCAGTCTCAGCCATCTGGACCCCTTCCCACCCCCAGAGCTGATGCTTGTGCTTTTGTTTGCTTTGGATCTGTCCCCTCAAGGCCAGAGCAGAGGCAGCTGGGCTCCTGCAGCAGATCCGTGCTTTTGTGCATGGGCAGTCCCCAGGTGTCTTCTACAACCCATCACATTCACCAGCCTTCCTGTGGGTTTGCTGTGAGGTCATGCAACGTGGGCTCAAGGCAGCTTGGCAAACCCCAGACCATTGCTTCCCTCTGGGACAGCCCAGAACACCAGCCTGATGCCTACTTCAGCTATTCCTTGGCTTTCAGCAAGGACTAAAGGCAGGTTTTACTGTCTCTAATATCCATTGGAAGAGTAGTTTAATGAAGAATAGCGAAGAGCATGAGTTACTTGCTGGTTCCATGTCAGCCTGGGTCAATTCCTCAAGTTATTTCTGTCTGATGGGGAAGAGTGACTGGAAAGTTGCCCCTAAAGTTGCCCGGTGGAAACAGACCTGGGGATGTTGGTTGATAGCTGGCTGAAGATGAGCCAAGAAGGCCACCAGGATCGTGGCTTGTGTCAGCATTAGTGTGGTCAGCAGGACTAGGGCAGGGATTATCCACCTTGGACTCAGCACTGGTGAGGCCACACCTCAAATACCGGGCTCAGTTGTGGAGATGTGGTGCTGAGGGATGTGGTTTAGTGGTGACCTGGCAGTGCTGGCTTAATGGTTGGACTTGATGAACTGAAAGGTCTCTTCCAACTGGAGTGATTTGATGATCTGTCTGTTTGCTTTGCTGCAGCCTCTCCTCTCCTGCAGCATCAGACCAGCTGATGACAGGGGGTCCCCCACAGAGCCATCTGATGTGTCTGTAGTGAGCACCATGGCACATTTCCCCCTTTAATTAAACTAACTACGTGTAGGAGGCGATGGGGCTGTTTGCTGAGCTGGAGGTGTGGAATCACAGCCCAAGGCACCAGAGAGGGGATGTTGTGACATTGTGGGATGTGATGCTGTGCCAGCATGGTGTGAGCTGTGTATGGCCACACCAGTGCAACACCCTCTGGGTGCCACCAGTGGAGACCATTCTGCCCTGGCTGAGATGTGCCTGCTCCCAGCAAAGGTGACTGGTTGGGGCAAAGGGCTGTGCACATGTGCTGGTGGTGGCTTTGGCTCTGGAGTTACAGTGGGTATTGCAGCATGGTGTGGATTCGTGTGTGGAAGTGTTGGTCAGCCCCGGCAAGCACGGCTGCCCTCTTGCCATCCTATGCCCTAGGACACCCTGTGGCGATGTTGGAGAAATTGAGCTGGGACCATGTCTAGAAAGTGACTTTAAGGTGTCTCTGCAGGTATTATGAGCCATGCTGGAGAAGGGTGTTTCCTTGTAGATCTATCTAGTACCTACTAATCTTGCTCTGATTGTGCTGAAGGTCAAGATTGACAATGAGCTCCTGAGGGATCTGCCTTGATTGTCCCCTCTGGCTCAAACATGATGATTATCACAGGATGGACTCTTATGGCTTTTGGATTTGGAGCATTAACCAGTTTCTCGAAGGTTAATATTAAGCAAGGATGATGAATAAGTAACAAGCACACTGGTGGGGTGATAAGAGATGTCCAGGCAATAGCTGGGTCTTGGTGAATCACCCCTAGAAAGTGTTATTACACCGGGTTGTGTTTAGCAAGCCCAGCTCTACCCACTGCTCGGTGTGTTGAGTGCCCCTGTCTCTGCAGGACTTGACTCTGGCTGGTAATTTATCCCGTTGAGATTTAAATTTTTTTCTCTGGTGACTTTATTTCAGTCCCTTGTGCTGGGCAAGGTGGCAGATGCTGTGGAAGGACAGACTGTTCTGTCTCACTGCTGGGCACCAGCTCACCCTCATGTCCCCGTTTGCCCCCACAGCAGGTTGGTGGATGCAAGGAGGGACTTGATGTTTATATACATATACTGTACCTAGTTTGGGGGTTTGCTTATGAAAAAATGGATTTTCAGTCTCGAGAGCTTCCACTAGCATGAGATTTATAAGATTTTGTTGCTAAATATGCTCTCCTTGTGCTGGTTGACTGTGAATGAGGAGCAGGCTGAGTTCCTGAGGTTTATCCTTACAATGCCTGTGGCTCTGTCCTACAAGACTGGGATTAAATTCCCGTGGATGGCTCCCTTTGTTACCCTTATTGTTAATAGCTGAGACAGGAGACATGCAGACAGTTCTTCAGAAGGCTAAATTAGCTTTGGAAAGATAAGGAGAAGGAAGATGACTATTAGCTAATTTGGCTGCCTCATGGTGACTACTTGACATCTGCCTCCTGTGAACCTTGTGTCTCGTGGCCAAAGTGGCTGTTCTGGTCCCCAAAGCAGACACCACCTTGAAGGCCAAAGTCTTGCTTGTAGCAGCCCCTGCTCAGCTGACCCAGGAGGAGGAGATGGCCCCATGCCATCCCATCCCTGAGCAGCCCCACAGGGGACAACCAGCCAGTGGTATTTAGGCCAGAGATCAGAGTTTGTTGCCATTCCCTTCAATATAGGAGGTTTCAAATAATCCCATTTTCTGCCTTCTTTCGCTTGCAGTTCCACGTTCTTCCCAGATGAGGGGTTTAGGGAAAGTTGGGCCTCCCTGTTTTCCATGCTTTATGGCTTTTCTGAGCCAATTTTCATAGAATCATAGAACCATAGATTCATAGAATGGTTTGGGTTGGAAATGATCTCAAAGATCATCTCATTCCAACCCCCCTGCCATGGCAGGGACACCTTCCACTAGACCAGGTTGCTCAAAGCCCCATCCAACCTGGCCTTGAACACCTCCAGAGATGGAACATCCACAGCTTCCTTGGGCAACCTGTGCCAATGTCTCACCATCCTCAGGGTAAAGAATTTCCTTGTAATTTCCAATCCAAATTTCCCCTCTTCCAGTTTAAACCCATTACGCCTCATCCTATCACTGCAGGTCTTTGTGAAAGGTCCCTCCCCAGCTTTCTTGTAGCCCCTTCAGATACTGGAAGGCCACAATAAGGTCTCCCCTGAGCTTTCTCTTCTGCAGGCTGAACAAGCCCAACTCTCTCAGCCTGTCTTCACAGGAGAGGTGTTCCAGCCCTCTCTAATCATCCTTGTAGCCCTCCTCTGGACCCTCTCCAACAGGTCCATGTCCTTCTTTCTGCTGGTGAAAAAGAGGGATGTCTTGTGCTTCCATCTTTCTCACCATTGTCCCCATGTTGCAGTGTGGTGCCTGCAGTGGGACATTGGCTGTGCCACCCCCGTGCTGGATGGGCTCTCCTGCCATGCATGGGACACCTCCCCATGCTTCTGGTAGCCACCCCCCCACATGGAGCTGGGCCAGGGGACCAGCCTGGCTCTGGAGCACTTGCATAACATGCAGAGCATCTAAGTGGGCTCTGCTGAGCTGCAGCAGGGCTAAAATGCTGCCTCTTGTCTATAAATAGAGTGAGTAGGCCAGTTTGCCTTGAGACAAGAAGCTTCCCTCCCCCGAGAGCATCCGAAACTTTCATGCCTGATGGAGCTGGAACCACTAAAGAAACTAATTCCTTCCTATTAATTGCCTCCTGGCCTTTCCTCTCCCTTTTTAACCTCAACTGTAGTTTGAATGGTCCTGTCCCAGCTAGCTCTCTCAATGTGAGGATGAGGATGCTCTGCTGGTGGACACTGGAGGACTCTTCCACAGGTGGATAGAGGAAAATTTGAAGGATCACTTGAAGAATACTTGTTCAGAGGTAGCTGTGGGCAATTTCCTCCTGATAAAGGCAGACAGTGTGAAGGGCAAGAGGTTGAAGGACTCAGACTGGTTTGGAGAACTGCTGGAAGGTTCTTCAAATGAATCTGGGCTTTGCACACTGCCAGATGCAAGGCCCCCAGGACCAGCAAGAGAGATCTGTGCTCTGCTTGTCTGTCTGTGCTGTCCCTCACCATCATGACCAGTTTGTGAACAGGGTTTGGTGCATCTGGCCCCATCGAGCAGGGCTGAGTGAGTTTGGTATGGCCTTTGTCACAGTCTCAGCTCAGCACTGACCATCTCTCCCTGTCTCCAGCCCTGCTCAGCCATCATCCACCCCTGCTCTGTAGCACCCTGCCAGGCCTTGTGGGTTAGAAAATAATAACCCTCGTGGGTTATTTTTCATCTGAGGGTCAGTCCAGAAGCAGTAACGTCCCCACATTGCTCATTGCTGGAACCAAAACTGAGCTGAACTTCCAAAACGCCCCCATAAATTCTCTTGATCTGGTGTTCCAAGTGAATTTTTTATTTTTATTTGCTTTATTTTTACTGCTCTGTTATTCCAGCCCCTGAGAACTTGGCGGAAATTTGGAGCTATGCCCCCTTCTTACCAGCCTGAAAATATTCTTGCATTAAAGGCTCCAATTTGCTGGTAAAATATCGATTCATTTTCATTCATTCCTGCTGCAAGGGCTAAACGAAGTATGCTGAGAGCTAATTATTCTGGGATGGTTTAGAGCATTTCTGCAGCCAGGTGTTCTGGTTCTTATTTCTTCACTTGGCCCCAGCTCTGCCTCCTGCCAGCTTTTCCCACCGGTGCTCTGTTCCCATGGACCAGGGTAAATGGTTTGGATGATGAAAGCAGATCCTTGATAATGTGCAGTCGGTGGCTTAGGTAATGTTTGCTTGGTCCTTGTGTTTCCATCCAGAGCAGCACATCTGCCCTGACCCTTCACTGCCTTGCTGACAAGACCTCAAGTTTCATTTGTCTTTAGTAAGTGATTGTTTTTAGGAATTTCTCAGTGGGTTTTCAGGAGGAGGAGACCTTTGCAGAGGAACTGCTGTCTACGTGTAGCTCGGCATATCCAGCACACCAGGTCTTGCTGAGCTTCATGCTTGTGCAGAAGAGACAAATGACTCAGAATAAAGAAGAAACCTCCTGTTTTCTCCAGGGGCTGATGTAAAAAATGATGTGTCTGAGATAAATATACATACACATATAAAATTGGGGAAACTGGAAATATGCCTCTTGGACTTAGAAACAATTTTGAAGTCTTGTTCCTTTCTTTTCTCTTTGTCCTTGGTCTGTGGCACTGCCAAGGCGAGTTTGGAGGCAGAGGTTTGCCTCTCAGATGGCTGTGGAAGGTCAGGGGGGTGTGTGTCCCTCATCACAGCTGCAGAAGGGTGTTCTCTCCAGAGTTAGCTGCTGGACAGAAGGGAGGTGGGTCTAGGCAAAGGTGGTGGCAACCACTGCCCTTTCCTTCACATGTGGACATAAGATGCTTCATGAGTTTGTCCTTCCTAAGGTGGACTTTGAGCAAGGCACCTTTGCTGCCATGACTAAACCAGAAATACTCGTGTGGTCCATGTTAGGGCATGAAACCTTCCCAAGTGTGGGTATGTTGGTGAACACTGGAACATGTGAGCTCTCAGCCCAGCAGCCAATGTCCTCCTGGGCTGATCCCCAGCAACGTGGGCAGAGGGTCCAGAGGAGGCCCCAGAAGTGCTGGGAGGGCTGGAACCCCTCTGCTGGGAGGCCAGGCTGGGAGAGTTGGGCTTGTTCAGCCTGGAGAAGAGAAGGCTCCAGAGAGACCTTCTGGTGGCCTTTCAGGACTTCATAGGGCTTGTCAGAAAGATGGGGCCAGACTTTTTATCATGGAGTGTAGTGACAGGCTAAGGGGTAATGGTTTTAAGCTAAAAGAGGGGAAATTTAGACTAGATAAGGAAGAAATTTTTGGTGCTGAGGCTGGTGAGCCCCTGGCTGAGGTTGCCTTCCAACCCAAACCAGTCTATGATTTTATGGTAACATGGTGGTGGGAATCAAGAGCACTGGTGGGGCAGGCCAGGCCAGCTGTGGTTGTCCATGCCCAGCCAGCCAAGTCCTCTTGCAGGTGCTTTAAGCGCTCCCAGTAGCACCAGGAGTGGAGGTCGAGCTGAAAGCCACAGGCTCCTTTCAGAGACACTGGGGAGGTGCTGGGCCCTTGTGGGTGTGCTGAGGAGGTAGTGGGTGAGTGTGGTGGCTGCATCTCCATCCCCACTCCTGTCAGCAGCACAACAACCATCCAGGGGTCTTGGGAAACAACCCCCTTTGTTTGGAGCAGTTATAAACAAAGCTCTAGTCAAGGAAAACTGTTCTTATTTTTTTTCCCCTTATAAATGCTCTGATGCTTGGGTTTGTGTTGAACTTGTCATGCTTCTCTCTTGCTTCCTTCCTTCATTTCTTATCTGTCAGGTAACAGGGCCTGGTTGTCCTTTAGGAGTTATTGCTTTGGCTTTGCAGCACAGTGCTTGGTGTCCTCCAGACAAAGTGTCGTAGGGATTAACAGGTATATGTATTTATTTCGTGCTTCCTTCTCTCTGGCTTAGTGACTTTAACACCTTTGAATCCCACTGAAACATATTTTGTGTCCCGAGACTTGGAATTGATTCTGCTCCCTCCTCTTTAGGTGGCTTTCCTCACCGGCTCATCAATTTCACCAATAAATCAATGGGCAGCAGCTTTAATGTTGTCAGCTGGAAACAGGCTTAAAAAAACCTGTGTGAGGAGCCAGCTCATCCTGAGCTCTCCTTCTAATCTCCCAATCTTGAAATGATGGCTTTTCAGTGGCAAAAAGACAGAGAGAAGTGAGGAGATTGGTGTTGTGCTGGTTTTGCTCTGTCATCCCAAGGTGGATCTGCAGCAGTTACCAGAAGAATCCTCCAGAGATTGAGATGAATCATTTACAGGCTGGGGTGGGTGCTGGTAGGAGCTGGGGGATGCTGAGCAGCAGGGCTGGGCTCTCTTCAGTCTCCTCACTAATAAGAACCTGTGGCTTCCTTCTGTGCCATTCCACGTAGGAAGATGCAGTTGCAACCCACTCAGGGGACAAATGAGCCAAGTAAACATCTCTTTGTCTTCAAGCTATGCTAGCTGCCTTCTTTCATTGCCTCTCCAAACCAGATTGAAATTTATGAGGCTGGTCCAAGTGCAGGGTGGGTTGTAAACTGCTTAGGGACCATGAGTGTCAGTTGGGGTTGAGTTTGCATGGAATCAGCTCTAAAGAGCCTGGAAACCCACAGGCGTTCAGGATGTTCTGATATAGCTCATTTTCTGCTAAGTCTTTGCTGAAGGCTGCAGTGGACCTTGGAGGGTTATTGTTGCTCCTGCTATGGGGTTGGACTCTGAGGTTCTTCTTGGGTGTGTAGTGTCTTCCCCATGGCCAGGAGAAAGCTGAGCAGGGCCATGTTTGAGGTGGCCAAAGGAGAGGCAGGCTGGGAGCTCTGCTCATCGCATGGGACACCAACAGCACTGCTGGTCACCCTCCTCTGCTGTGTCTCTGAATGAGGAATGACCATCAAAGTCACTGAGATGGGTTTGAGATCAAGGAGCTGCAGGAGAACTACTAGAGTCCAAGCTAACCCTGAGAGGTGCCCTGGGCATTTGCTGGAGGGTTTTGTGGATGGCAATACTACTGGTAAAGAGAGAGAAGGGTTGGGGAGTGACTTGGAAGAAGTAGAGACAGAGGAACCCTGAGTGGGACAGTCATTTGCAGCTCAGATGCTTATTTAGTGTGGTTGCTTTCCAGAGTTTCAGCAGAACATCTGACCCCCTTTATTTCATCCCAAGTGTTGCTGCTTTTTCTCATTTCATCCCCTTCATCCCAGTTAAAGCCTCCAAAGGTACTTCATGCTCTGTTTCCCACCCCTGGTCCAGCTGCCACTTCTCTCGCTGACAGACCCACCTAGGTGAAAGTATCTTGTGGTGGCAGCAGGACACAATTTCTGCTGTGGTCTTACTGTGGATGGAGGAGTGAGTAACAGAGGAGTCGGGGACTGTAACATGCACTTGGGAACAGCAGAGGGAGCTTGGAGATGGGTGCAGGATCCAGGCTGGGGGATTTGGATCTTTGGTTTGAAGGCTCCAGCCGAAGCCAGTGAACTCTCCCATGCCCAGAGTTCACCCATGTGCCTGGGGAGAGAAGGGACACAGGAGCTGAGCAGACCCTTATTGCTCTTAGGGTGTGTGAGACCTCAGAGACTCTCCTGTGGTTATAGACTGCATTAGCTTTTATCTCCTTATTATTCTGTGAAGCTGTTGTGGTTGAACAACTCCTTCAGACCTCCCTGTTAAGCCCTTGAGCACAAGCTCAACTCTGAGCATGTGCTGAAGCACTTGGCAGAGCAGGGCTCCTCTCCCAGGTCCCTCCTGGGGAGGAGAGGGAGCCCGGGGGGGACACAAGTGGCTGCAGCATGGGCTGGGAGTAAATGAGGCATTCTGATCCTGTGAGGAACATACAGAGCAAGGAGCCAAGTGTCCCCAGGCTCCTTCTCCCAGGTCTCCAGTGGCTTCGTTATGTGACTCTGAGCAAGGCAATTACTGTCTCTCCAGGTTGTCTGCCTGGTTGGGGATGGAGGAGCTGACACAGTGATGCCAAGTGCTGGGAGAGCTGTTGGTGAACCACAACCGTGTGCTTGGCTTGGCACCCAGGGGGGACATGGGTATGACCCCGAGGCCTTGGCAACGTTTGCTGATCTCCTTCCAGACCATATTAACAGCAGATTATCCTGCTTTATGTGTAATGAGCAAAGTTTGCTGGTCGTTAGTGAGTACAGCCCAGCTTTGTGTGTTGAACAAGGGAAATGATGTATCAGAGGGATGGCTCAGGCTGGTGGAAAGCTTCCTTTCCAAAGAGCTCCCCTCTATTGTTCCTGGCTCGTGTGTTTTGGGAGTTCATTTGTTTTCCTCATTGTTAATCACCACTAATAGCTCTCGGTCTAATGGTTTCGGGTTTTGTGTTATTTTTTTTTGGTTGGGTGCTTTTCCACTTAAAAAATCCCCCAAATCCCGACCAACCCATAAAGCTGCTGTGCTGAGTGATGACTAAAGGGCTGTGGAGCTTGTGTGCACTAGTGCACGCAGAAGGGAAATACCAGTGCTGAGCTATCTGAATGGCAAAGCCCCCCAAAGCCAGCTGGGTTTATGGTAGGGATAACATAGATGCTGTCTGCCTCCCTGGAGCCCTACTAAGTCTGGTCTTCCTGACGTGGCTGATGTGGAATTCACACTCAGCACTGGTGAACAAAGCCAGGGAGCTTTGTCTGGAGTGGGTTTAGTGTGGTGGTGCTTACATTGCCCAGATTAAACTGCTCATGAGTGAGTCCCTGTGGTGGGGAGCCTCTGAGGAGCGGGGTGAGACCCAGCCAGGCTCTGCCTGGGGCACGGCTCTGTGGGATTTAGTGGCTGCAGAGCCTGGTTCTACTGCCTGAGCTTGTTGGGGTGATGGGGGATGTGTTTAGTCTGCAAGATGAGCTGCTGAGGCTGCATGTGTCCTGCACGTTGCTTTGTGCCAAGTGTTGCAGACAGGGTTGGCTGGTCGGGGTGGGTTGGCATGAGAAATCATTGCCCTCAACTGCACGTTTCTATTCGCCCTTTAGCATTAGGGAAAATCATAGAAAAATGCACCATGTCTTTAAGTGGGGAATGGAGGGAGGTGAAATAAGGTCACCCAAACCCAGATCCAGAGTTTACTCCTGGCTCACTGCAGGCAGAGCAGAGCAGGTGGCTTAGTTGTGTCTCAGCAGCAGTTTGGGCTGAGCTGCATCAAGCACATCCCCAAGGTGGGATGATTGTCTCCAACTGGGGCAGGAATTTCCTACCTTGTCCTAGTGAGACCCACAAGAACACGTCTCTGGTTCAGATACAGTTCACCCTGTCCCCTGTGCTCTGGCAGCCCCTGGCTCCATCCTTGTTGATCACTGCATGGCCACTTTTATAGTGCTAGAAAAAATTCCATGTAGACTTTACCACTCCTGGCCACCTCTGAAACCCGGACAGGAGGTGGGATGTAGTGTGAGCAGTGGGGTTTGGACCTGGTGGTGTGTCCTCTGCATTCAGCTTTTGCACCTGGAGCATGGTTAGTGAACAGGATTGTTTGAAAGGCACCAAGGTTTCCCTCTCTACCTTTTTAATATGTGAAGAGCAGGCACATAACGAGATCAGGCTGGTGTTTTCTAAGTGCAGCTGAGGCTGATTTCATGTGCTGAAGGCACCAGAATTCAAAATAAATGCTTTTAATGCCTGAAAAATGGAAATTAAATGAATGCCTTCAGAGTACTGGAGGGAACAAGGCAGAGGCAATAGCGAATGAAATAAATTGTGTGATGACAGGAGAGAGAAGAAAAAAAATTCAAAACAGGGAGAAGAACAGAGAGGATAGAGCAGGTGTGAGAAATAATATCCCCAGCCTGGATCTACAAAAGACTGGGTTCCTGGCTTGCTTTGAAATCAGGAGGAGTTAGATGTATAAATGCTGTTGTGATTCTGATCCTTGGATATTTTGCTTAATTTTTGTTACCATTAACACTCCAGTTTTGTGCTCTACTTTTGGCAACACCTGGGAAGCTGAGATCCCAGTGCTCCCATGGCATGTTCCTGCTCAGGAGAGTCAGAGGACTCTCTGCCCCCCCTCCATGGGGACAGGTCACACCCTGTACCCCCAGCTGGAGTTGGAGAGATCTTACCAGTGGATTTCTAGTCTTCTGGAGAGGGGCTTTGGTGTGATTTGTAGCCAGTAAATTAAAAAGCCTCACCCAAGAAAGAAAAAACCACCCAAACCCCAAAACTACCTGATGAGAACATGTTTCCATAACAGCACATCCAAGCTTCAGCCTCCCCCGTTGTCATGTAGAGGTGTGATTGCAGCTGGTACCAGCTTAAGAATTAAAACAAGTATTACCAATATTCTATAGAATGAGTTCATCCTATTAACCCTCTTGGGCAGAAAGGACTCAGTCCAGTTCAAAGCCAGGGCAGAAGTGGGAGTTTCCACTGAGCAGCTTCTGTTTTGGATTGTCAAAGTCAGTGTTTGGAAAGCTGAGATATGAATCTTCCAGTACAATGAAAATTATTTGTTTGAGGGGAACAAAAATATTTTGTTTCTAGAGTTTATTTTTAGCATGAGACTTAGTAAGATGAAAGTAAATGTGGCTTCAAAATAAGAATGAGCATGTTCAACCCAATGATAAGATAGATTGTGACTGTTTTCCTAAATTAAGTTTCTATGAGTTTGACCCCATTTAGCAGGAAATTTTGATATGATCAGATTGTCATTTTCTGTCAGAAAACTGTTCTTCCAGAAAATTTGCAGCCAGTTCTAATCAATACTTTCCTTTCTTGTGCCCTGGGCATCCTTGGAAGTGAGTGTCCCGGTACAGATCATTGTAGTGGTTTTCCTACTCTCTGTGACATAATTTGGCTAAATTGCACCTGGAGACAGAGGAAGCTTCATAACCCCCCTCCTGCCTCTGAGCCACCTCCTTGGCAGCCTGCTGAGCTCAGCAGAATTTGCCTCTCTTGCATGAAACAGCTGGAAAAGCTGCTGCTCTCCAACCTTCATCTGGTCTCTGCTGCTGCTCCCTTCCCGGGCTCAAATCTTTTAATGTGTCCTTCCTGGTATCGTAAAATAATAAAATGGTTTGGGTGGAAAGGGACCTTTAAAGCTCATCGAGTCCAATGCCCCTGCAGGGACAGGGACATCTGCAGCTAGAGCAGGTTGCTCAGAGCCCTGGCCAACCTCCCCTGCAATGGTTCCAGGGATGGGGCAGCCACCACCTCTCTGGGCACCCTGGGACAGGCTCTCACCACCCTCAGCAGCAAAGATTTCTTCCTTCTCTCTAGTCTAAATCTCCCTCTTTTAGTTTAAAACCATCAGTCCTTGTTCTGTCACACAGACCCTGCTCAAAAGTCCATCCCCATCTTTCTGACAGGCCCCTTGAAGTCCTGAAAGGCCACCAGAAGGTCTCTCTGGAGCCTTCTCTTCTCCAGGCTGACCAAGCCCAACTCTCCCAGCCTGGCCTCCCACCAGAGGGTTCCAGCCCTCCCAGCATTGCTGGGGCCTCCTCTGGCCCCGCTCCACCAGCTCCATGGCTCTGCTGTGCTGAGGACTCCAGAGCTGCCCCAGCACTGCAGGGGGGTCTCCCCAGAGCAGAGGAGTTGTCACCTCCCTTGACCTGTTAGTTGTGCTTCTTTTGATGCCTCTTTGACAAGGGTGATCCCAGTGCAACTGTTTAGGCACCAGTATGCAACTGAGTAGCTATTGGAGTGACTGACTTGTCTGCTGCAGGGTGCCTCTGCAGGGTGCATCTTCTAGCTCTCTTCAGGGTTTTTTCTGGTGTGAGGAGTGATGGAACATAATGTCCTTTCCCCAGTCTGGGATCGGCTTGGAGACTAGGAGCAGTTTCTGGTTTGGGTAACCAGAATGGACAGCTGAAGGGTTTGTGTCTTGGAGGAACAAAGTAAGAACATCTCATCCTGTTTTAAGGGTCTTCTTGACCTGATCTGGTTTGGCATTTAATCAAACGGTCTATCTGGTAAACAGGAATATTGGTGTTCTGCTGTAGGGTGAAACTGTAACTTCTCTCTTTGATAAGCCTCCCTTATGGTTTAAGGGTATTTACATCAACTGGAACAGCTCCAAATGAAGAGGCATAACTTGCCCAAGAGCTCCTTACAGCAGCGTCCTCAGAGCTTTTTTGGATTTGGGAGAGCAAACTTCAAGCTCTGCTTGGTTTTAGGGCAGGAATCGAAGCCGTGTTGCATTTTTAAAGAGTACTCTACTCATCAGGCTACCGGGCACCTCACATCCCTTCTGCTGGAGTAGCTCTTCTACTCCACAGAGATGACGTGAGTAGCTGTTGGGCAGGGAGTGGGGAGGATCCCTCAAGTGGGTGCTTTGGGCACCCACACTGATGTTGGCCATCTGCTTGCCCAGCACAGGTTCATCTGCACCGAGTGAAGCAGCTTCAAGAGGAGGCTTTGAGAACCACTCATCCCTGCTCTCCTGTCCTAGGAACAAGGACCCTGTTCTGGCAGGGAGCCCAGACCTGCTCATGGGGTGGGGGGTGGTGACATGTGGCCTCCCATGCCCTGAGCAAGCACCACAGCTTGAGATTCTAGGGGGGCAGTGGGGTGGTATCAATGCTTTGTCCTTCAGGTGTGGTTCTGTGACTTGATGACCCTAGAGGTCCTTTCCAACCATAATGATTCTATGATTCTCTTCCCAATCCTGTCTTTAAAGTGTCTGAGCTGATCAGCAAACACAGCTGAACCTAATGGGGAGGTAATTAGGGGTGCTCCAAAACCCACCACCTGAATCTGCTGCAGCAACTGATCCACACGCAGCTTTTCCCTGTTAGATCATTAGCTCCTGATGAGCTGCAGCTCCAAAAGAGGGGAGAGGGAACCAGGTGTGTGAAAAGCAGGTGAAAAGGGAGGGAGGAGGTGGGGCTGGTATCTCCAAACCCACCTTTTCTACTTGCCTGAGCATTTGTAGCTCTGGTCAGCCCTGGGAAGAGCAGAACCAGCAGGTCAGGCTGCCTGCAGGGTGGGAGCCCTGGGGTTTGGGAGAGACAGAGACATGTTGGCAGCTCTGGTTACAGGCTGGAGCAGGGAGAGACTTTGCAGACTCGTCCCATCACTTTGGCCATGAGGAAACTCTGCCACTGAAGGTAAGACCAGGTTGGCAGTGAGGGCACCTTCCTCAGGGTGTCCACCACCTTGGAGCCCCTGCCACTGTGCTGCAGCTCCTCTGGCTGGGAAGGTCCAGGCATGGGTGGACTGAGCAGTCCAGGGGCTTCAGGGCATCCCTCTGAGCCTGATTTCTAGAGCTTGGTCCATTATTTTCCATTTCTCTTGAGCAATCTGTGAAAAATAAGCTCCAGGACTCTTGATGGACTTGAGGTACTTTTCTCATTGCTTTTTTTTAACCCTCACAAAATGCGTTAGTAAGATGTGTTGCTCCATTTTACTGTTTATACAAATATAAAAGCCCATTTATGCTGACATACAGAGAATTGCTGAAGTTAAAACACCATTTTGACCCACCTAATTTAGCAAACACTGGAAATAAATGTTTGATTACTCCTCCAGCTCTTCATTTGTCCTGGCCGAGGCTATTCTCTGTCTTCAGCCCAAATTAGCCAGCACTTTTGGTCTCCCTCCACATGCATTTTCCTTTGATAAAGTATATTCCAGAAGGAGTTTGCTCAGCTCTTTTCCATTCCCAGTGTTTAAAATGAGAATGAAAATAATATTTCTTATCCTCAGAGGGGGTTGAATGGGGAAACTCTTATTATTCAGGAGGCTTTGGTAAGGGAAATGGTGTGTGTGGATTGAAGGTGCTGAAAATCATACATGGATTTTACTTTCCTCAAGTATATGGATTTTATTTTCCTCATAGGCTGGGAATTTGCATGTGTGGGGGCTGGCAACATCTTCATGCATGCCCCAAATGATTATTTGTATGCAGGAGACCTGTCTGGGGGTCTGGCCATCACTACCTGACTCTAAATTTTCCCTTGGGCAGCTGTAGGAGATGAGTTGTTCGTGTTGCTGATATTGAGGCTAAATCTTACCAAGTTAGCTTATGCGTGTTTAAATTTTTATTAGGGTAATTACTGCAGAATAATTGAGCGTCTTGCTCTGGCTTGACCTGTATCAATTAATTTGTTTTTTCCCCTCAGTGTAAGAGGATGGTGCTCTCCACCATCTGAGGTAGAGCGTTTAAAAATACATTTTCTGCTCCTTCTGATGTGCTGCTGTGATTTAGTTGGCCAGGGAGGCCCTCTCTTTATGGATGGCTTTAATTGAAATCCACTTACCACACAAACGCTGCAAATCTCCAAAGACCCCAGCACTTACTGGCCTCTGTGCAGGTTGTATCTATATATATTTTTTTTCTGTTTGGGGTTTTTTTGGTGCAAAGTAGAAGACCTCATGTTAAACTCTTACCTGTTTCTGGCAGGACTGGGCAGGGGTTTGGGTCTTGGCAGAGGTGTCTTCATAGAATCATCAAATGTCAGGTTGGGAGGGACCTCAAGGATCATCTAGTCCAACCTTTCAAGGTTAAAAAATATAGTTTAAGTGAGCTGGCCCAGCACCCTGCTGAGCTGAGTCTTAAAACTGTCCAGTGTAGGGGAATCCACCACTTCCCCTGGGAGACTGTTCCAGTGTTTAATTGTTCTCACTGTGAAGAATTTTCTTCTGGACTCAAACAGGAATCTCCCCAGGAGTAACTTGCATCCATTCCCCCTTGTTTTTTCCATGGGACTCCTTGTAAAAAGGGTCTCCCCTTCCTCTTGGTAGCCACCCTTTGTGTACTGGTCCATGGGGATAAGGTCTCCCCTGAGCCTTCTCTTATCAAGGCTGAACAAGCCCAGATTTCTCAGCCTTTCTTTATAGGGCTGATCTTCCAGTCTCCTGATCATCCTCGTGGCCCTTCTCTGCCACTTCAGGCAGCCAGACCCACTCTCCTGGCTTAATATTCAGCAGAAATGTTCTTGAGTCACCTCAATGAGCCCTGCTGAGGATTTGTTCTACTACTTGCCAGTGCTCATACATGGTTGAAGCAAGTGTAGACCGTTTTGGCATCTTCTCTGCTCCTCTCAGAGGAACAACTCCATTCATTGTAGCCTGTGGTGTGTGAAAATCCTGACATGAGTCCCCATCACATCACCCAGCCCTCACTGTGGTGGTTCCTGGGGGTGGTGGTTGAGTATCTGCCTCCAGATGGGTGCCCCAGCATGGGGAACATTCACAGAATCACAGAATATTAGGGATTGGAAGGGATCTTGAAAGATCATCTAGTCCAACCCCCTGCTGGAGCAGGATCACCCAGAGCAGGTCACACAGGAGTGTGTCCAGGTGGGTTTTAAACATCTCCAGAGAAGGAGACTCCACAACCTCCCTGGGCAGCCTGGGCCAGTGCTTTGTCACCCTTACATTCCACCAACTGGTCCATGGGGTCTGCAGCAGCCCTTTCCCCCCATCCCCTGTAATTCCCCAGGTCCCTGTCTCAGTCTGTGGAGTTTCTTTGCAGGTCAGCCAAAGGCCCCAGATGCTGCACATGAATCCAGCTGCTCCTGAAACACGTTGACTTGCTTGGGGGGAATGAATTCCAGAGTGATTTCAGTAATGTGCTGGCTTGCAAGCCCAGGAGCTGGAGCTCTTATTAGCCCTGCTCTGTACGTGTGAGCTCTGTACCTACCTCTGCCTTTTGTTCTCCTTCATGCCTTTTAAAGATGAAAAAGCTCTTAGATCACCTCTGCCATGTGCCAACCTGCTATTTGGGGAAGCGAGGGGAGATGTGTGATGTTGCTGACTCAATGTGCAGGGTTTGAGGGCATATCTTGAAAGCCTTTATCCCACTGGGTTGCATATCGCTTTTGCAGGAGGATTTGGGGGGGCTCTGGGCAGTGATGGGATTGGTGTGAAGCTGGGATGTGTCTGGGGATGGAGCAGCTCTCTCGCATCAGAAGTGCAGCAGGAGGGACAACAAGCCCTGGAGATGAGGGGGGACAGAAGTGAGTTGTACCTTGAAGGGTTTCTCCCAGGTGGAGCAGGGAAAAGGCATCTATGGGGCAATCTCCTTAGAAAAGCTTGTGATTGACTGTTGTGGAGGCACCCACGAAACTGACAGCAGCAGCTACCAAAAATGTGTATTTATTCCAACCAAGAATTATCCAGTATTCTGACAGACCAAAGTAAATTACAAGTTTGGCTGTCAGGCAGCAATATAATACTACACAATTAATTCCTAAGTTGTGCAAGTGTTCTTTTAGAAAGATGACCCAAAGTGTGCCCATGCTCACTCATAAAAGGGAAAACCTCCCACTGAAGGGTGCCCCAAAAGGGATCACTCACACATAAGGGGTGGAAGTTCACTCAAGGAGATATATATAGCTAGAAGAAGTATTCACTCACCAAAAATTGGATGTATGGTGGTGTGAGGGCTCTCTTAATCCTGGGAAATTTCCCTGGGCATTGTCCCAATCCGAGGGGAGAAGTCAGCTCTCCCATGGGGCTCCATGTATAGAATCATAGACTGGTTTAGGCTGGAAGGGACCTCTAGAGGTCATCTGGTCCAACCTCCCTACACAAGTAGGGACATCTCTACCTAGGGCAGGTTGCTGTATACCCTAGTTGAGTCTGAACTGTGGTCATTCTAATTATCTGGGGGCAAGGGCAGAGGAAAGGCAGGCTAAGGGCCTGAAACAAAGTGAGTAGGGTTTAATGGCCATGAAACTGATCTTTATTGGGTCTTTGGTAAGCCCTGGTCATCTTTGTCAGGTCTTTGTCAAGGCAGCTGTGTCTGCCACATGGACCAGAAGAGGTGGCACTAGAAGCCTGCCTCTCCTTAGGTTGCTTCACCGACTCTTCCCAACCTCCAGTGCCTGATGAATGGGCCGTGGGGATCACTTTTCTGTGCTAGAAACCTCCTCCATGGTGGGGGAGAGGGAGGAGACTTGGCTGCTCGTGGTGAGCAGGTCCCTGCCAAGCCCAGAGCCCTTTTGCTGTGTACTACTTGGAAGTGAAATGTGAACAGGCATCAGCTGCTCCTCATTAAATGCCATTAATATCTGGAGCTGGAAGCTTTGGAGCAAAGGAAACTGCTCAAACTGGGGTAATATAATTTACAAGAGGCGTTGGCACTTACACACTGGAAGGGGGAGACCAGCACATGGCTCCTTATGGAGATGCCTGGTGTGGGCCATGGGGGTAACCTCATCCAGGGCAAGACCTTCTGCATTGCTCCTCTTTGGCTGCACCCCTCTTCTGCTCTGTAAATTATTGCTGTTTCTTACTATAGATGTTAAGCTAGTGCTGGGAGGCCACCAGTGAGATGCATTTTAGACTTTGCAAGTCCATTGCTCAAGTCTAGGTGAGGTGTCCAGCTTGCCTGGCTGAGGAAGAGGAGCTGCTTTCCATGATGCTTCTCCTTACCTGGGTGCTCCTTTTCTCAGTGTGTGGCCTTTGTAGAGGGACCCTAAAGGATTGGCTTGAATTTTGTGTGCTTGGAGGATCCTTAAAGCTGGCTGAAATGAATCCTGTGTAGAGGGAGTGACAGCCCCTGCCCTTAGGAGCCCTGGTACAGGGTGAGGTGTCTGAGCTTGGGTTGTTTCTTGTGCCAGGGATGGGCTGTGTTGGCTGCACGGCATCCTCAGCCTGTTCTGCACTGCTGGGGGCTCCTCCAGGCCTGGAAGGAAGGAGCTTTGCAGTTCAGTAGCCCACATTTAGCAGGTCATTAGGTGCTAGGATGGTTTGTGGTGTCCCCCTGCCCCACTGCTTCACGGAGCAAAATCCCATCTTGACAATCTATGGGCAGGGTTCTTTTCATGCTCTTGCAGCCTTTGTGTGCCTGGGACTCCTAAAATCTTTGGCAGCACAATTATTGTCACCGTTCTGGATCCATTCCAGGGGGAAAAGGAGGTTCCATGGGGCCAGGATGGGTCATTGCAGAGCTGGTCTCTAATTCACCAGACTCACTGGAGTAGAAGAGCTCAGGGGCGGTTGTGGGGGTGGTCCTGGGACACAGGAGTTAGGACAGTCTGTGGATGCTGACCTGGCCTAGGAGTATCAAGACACGTTGCCCAGGGATGACACAGCTCGGCTGTCCTCTTCTGCCTTCAGGATGTTTGGAGGTTTATACTGTATTTAGTTTTTTTATTGTCATCAGTGATGACCACAGGCTCTGGTTTTAAGGGACTAATCTAACAAATAGATGTTAGAATCAGCTTATTTACTCCAGACTGGGAGCATATGACATCAGAGTACTGCAGAAATTGCAGTTTATTATTTCAGGATTAAAAGACAGATTGGAGATACCTGATGTGGAGCAAGCTGGACTAGCCAAGTGTGTGGAAAGAAAGGCTTGTGGTGACAGGGGCAGTGGTTGTAGGTGTGGTGTGGGCAGGCTGCTGGTGCAGACGTGCTGTGGGTTTGGGTGGTTGTTTTTCAAAGGCTCAGGGACAATGTGGTACAGAGTGAGCTGCAGATGTGCTCATGTGTGAGTGGAGTCTGAAGGTGATGGGGAAGAGGAGAAGAACTTGAGTGGTGGTACTGGTAAGGCTGTAACTTGAATACTGGGTTTAATTTTGGGTCCCTCACTCCAAGAAGGACAATGAGGGGCTGGAGTGTGTCCAGAGAAGGGCAATGAAGCTGGCGAAGGGTCTAGAGCACAAGTGTGGTGAGGAGCAGCTGAGGGAGCTGGGGGTCCAGCAGCTGAGCCTGAAGAAAAGGAGGCTCAGGGGAGACTTTCTTGCTCTTGACAACGTGTGAAAGGAGGTTGGAGCCAGGTGGGGTCGGGCTCTTCTCTCAAGGGATAAGTGAGGGGACAAGAGGAAACGGCCTCAAGTTGCACCAGGGGAGGTTTAGGTTGGTTATTAGGGAAAACGTCTTCCCTGCACGGGTTGTCAAGGCTTGGCCCAGGCTGGGCAGGACAGTGGTGGAGTCCCCATCCCTGGAGGGGTTTCCAAGCCACGGAGATGGTGCTGAGGGACATGGGTTAGTGGGGCCCTGGTGTCATGCCCCAGGCAATCAGGACGATGACTGAAGTTCCCTAATTCCCAGGTCAGGATTAAGTTGAAACGACGCCAGGGATCATTCAAATCACAAAACACAACTTTATTTGCTAACAACAATATTGGTGTGATAAGGAAATGACCTGAGGTGCTCACAACAGTGTTGGCATGGTAAGAAAATAACTTTAGGTGCTCATAACAATATTGGCAAAAAAAGCAAATCAACCGACCTTGCAATGTAACCATTTATGTTAGGAGAAGGGGAAAAGAGAGAGAGAAAGAAAGGTTATCACCAGTCCTTGGTCCAGGCAGCCCAGATGTCCAGTTCCTGGGGGCACCACCCGGGGCTACAATTTGTGCCCTGATATTGGCAGCCTCCAGGTGGGCATTCGGACCCTTATTTTAATTAGATGTTGTTATGCACAGTCTGTGCTTCCAGAACCTTCTTGGCAATGGGTTGGTGGGCTGTCATGTGCAGTCTGTATCTCTAGAATCTTCTTTTCACAACATATGTGTTGGGTGAACCCAGTGCCAGGGAAGTGCTGCCCATCCACCCTGACCACATCTTCCTGCTCCTGCAAGCCCCGTGTCACCACAAAGGTCACAAATCAGCCCTGGCCAAACTTCTTTAGTGAATGTTCAAGACTTCAACTCTAGTTCCACTGGACCATGGCAACTGGTAGAGCTTGGTTATAGGTTGGACTTGATGATCTGAAAGATCTTCCAACCAAAACCAGTCTATGATGCTACTGGTGCACTTAGGGCATGGGAAGGGAGTGTCTATAAGTTGAGGAAATGAGGCAGAAGATTGTTCCATGTTGGAGGGGTAAAAGGTTTGAGGTCAGCCAGCAGAGACATCCCTTGGGACAGAAGTCCTCTTGGTCAGTGTGTTCCTGCAGTCCCTGCAGCTCTCCTGCCCGACAGGAGCATGAAACGAGCAGGTTTGATGCCTCAGCCCATTTGTCCTCCAAGGCTCCTCAGGAGCAGCACAACCTTGCAGACGTGGCTGGTCTTCAGTGACTTCTTTTTGGCAGGGGGAGAAGAGAAGGACAGGGGAAAGTTCTAATTATAAAGCTGCTCCTGCCAGATATTTCATGCTCCTAATTGCTGACACAGGCTGGCCTGGGATGGTTTTCTCCCTCCTTCGCTGCTGAAATAATAAGTAAAAGCAGGTTAAAGGATGCTTGTGTTTCAGAGCAAGCTGTGTGATGGATGAGAGGGAAGCTTTCCACAAGTGCTTTGCCCTGATCTTTTCCCAGCTGCACCGAAAGCCCCGGGCTGAGGGTGGTGGGGATTTATTGACTGGCAAGGGTGGCACGAGGCAGCTTGAATGGTGAAGGCACAATTTGACTTCATCTTCCCAGCCCAGGGAGGAGATGAAAGCCTACAGATGAGTCAATTATCCGGGCCGCAGGCGAGCACAGGCTGAGCTGTGGAGGAGGATTTGCTGACCTTGCACCCTCCTGAGAGGCTGGATATTGCCATGGAAGACAATCTGTCATTGAGGTGGGGAGCAGGGAAAAGTGCTGCCGCAGCTCGACCTGGCCAGAGGGGAGCTTCTGGCAGGGCTGGCGATGGGAGAGGAGAGCCTGTCACAGGAGAGATGGTGCAGAGAGAGGCTGCTCTTCCAAAATTGCTTGTTGTGTTGGTGGAGGTGCTGAAACTGCTGGTGCTGCAGGGAGGCCCTGACTCCTGCGTGGCTTTTGCCTGGGTATCGAGCTGGGGGATAAGTAATTTAATATCTCCTTGGTCAGGCACTGGCCCAGGCTGCCCAGGGAGGTGCTGGAGGCACCATCCCTGGAGGGGTTCAACAAACGAGTAGATGTGGCACTTCAGGACATGGTCTAGGGGTCAGGGAGATGTTGGGATGACGGTTGGACTTGATGATCCTAGAGGTCTTTCCAACCTAAATGATTCTATATGCATTTTTAACTTGAAGTCTCATCAGCTCTGTAGCCCTGGGCCTTTCACATGTCTGGCTCTGGTGTCAGTGCAGGGCTCGATGAGATGGTGCCCGTGAGGGGGCAGTGCCAGGGGGTCACCCTTCCCTATGCTGGGCTCCAGGTGAGCCTGGGGACTCTCCACTGCCCACATGAGAAGCAGGTAGGTTCTGCTGTTCTGCGGTTCCTCTGCTGCTGCCAGTGCCCCCTAGAAATGATGGATCCTAAATGAAGGGTTAGGGAGGGGTTGCTGTAATTCTGGAAGCACACGGGGCTCTCTGCACAGCCCCCTTTGAAAGCAGAGGGGAGCAGTGAGGGCAGGTGGAAGGAACATCACATCACACCAAAACCTGATTTTTATCTGCCTTTACTCCTTCCCCTCTGCTTCATCCAGATCCCTCCACCTGCACCCGACAACTATCTGGGGAGAGCTGTTTACAGACTGAAAGTTTTCAGCCTAGTAAAGACCTACCTGCAGCCAAATCCCCTCTCCCCGTTGCCCCATCTCCACGCGTGGCTGGTGGTGGGCTCTTCTCCAGGCAGTTTCTGGAATGAGCTGCCTGGGTTTTGGGGGAGCTCATCCTGCAAAGCTGTAAAATGCTGTTGCTGGAGCCGTGCTGTCAGGAGATGCTGCTGGAAGGGCAGGTGTGGGATGTGGCAGGAGCTTGTTTCCCACTGCGTCCTCCTGCAATGCAATTGTCCTCCAGCTCTCTGCCCTGCCCTGGAGATGCTCCTTCAAACCTGCAGCTTTCACACAGTCACTTATCAGGGAGCAAAAACTCCCCCAAACATCCCCTTGCTGCATCAGGAGGGTTGTTGGTGCACGGGAAGGATGTTCTAAGCTGTTTGGGATGGGCACGATGTCCTTGAAGGGGTTGGGAAGGTTGGTGCCAAGCACAGAGATGCTCCCATGCTGCCTGAGGACTCTGCGTGTCGCTGTGAAGGTGCAGGGACACAGGCTGAGGTGCTGAGATGTGTAACAGCATAAGGGGAAAATGGAACCTTGTATTGCTGGGGAGGTCCTGGGTGCTGTTGAATGGGGAGAGATGGAAAGGTCATCTGCTGGTGCCCAGCAAAGCGTTGGTGGAGTTGTAAGTCAACGTCCATACCGGTTCTTCTGTGGTATATGGAGATGTTGGGTGCTGGAGGGTTTCTGAGAGCTGGGACTGAAGTCCTGGGATAGTTTAGGTCCATCTTAAGATGGAAAGCACTGGAAGTGGGCAGCAGTAGCCCACAGAGAGCCAACTTTCAGTCCTAGCAAAACTAGTGCAAATTTTGACGATAAGGAAACTCACTTCTGGACTTTAGGATACCTTTCCAAATCTTTAGAGCATCACTTATCATTAAGGGGAGAAAATATCTTCTGCAATAGCTTAAGAGAAGCAGCACAAGCTGCTGTGCTGGCTGGGAACTGATCCTTCTGGGAGCTATTGCAAAGTACTGTCCCACCTCTTAATTTGGAGAGAGAGGAGAAACTCTGGTGGCAATACTATAGAGGACATCATATGGTCAGTTACGCAGTGGTAGAAGACAGTAATTTTTCAAAATGTTCCCAAAAAGATTATAATTAGTCCAATTAAGTGTCTGGAATAGCAGTTTTATTCTACTCAGTCATGGTACAAAGTACAAAAACCCCTCTGTGAAACAATGCTCCCAACATATGTAAGCCAACATCTTTGTGTTGTGAGCTGTACAATGTGTGCTTGTTTATATTTAGCTCATCAATTCCAGATAATTTCTTGTCTGCCAGAGAAGAACTCTCATGTTACCTCTGTGCTTAGAAACATGAGCAAGAGCCAATCATGGGCCAAAAGAATCTTTGGTCCAAGATCACACAGAGGATATTTGGGTGGAGTTGAATGTGGATGAGGTTTGGGGACACCAACAGTCTTTCACTGAAGTCCCTCTCCTGCTCCGTGCCTCAGTTTCCCTTTTCATTTGTCACCTGCAATCTACAGACAGCAAAGTGTTGAGCTGGTTTGGTGATGATGGGATGGCACCCTCCTTACATTGGGCTCAAAAAGTGAGAGCGTATTTTTATTTTAACATCTCCTTAGCCCTCTGGGTGGTTTGGATACCATCTGAAAGAGCAGGATCCATAGAGCAGGTGCCTTGAAGCAAATTCAAGCACTTGAGAATGTGCTGCTGTGATTTGGGGGTGCTCGTGTTTAGCTGAAAGCCTGGAGGGGTGTGCTGCCAGCTCTCTTCTTCCTCAGGCCAACACCAAACCCAGCAACAGCCCCTCAGCAGAACTTCATCCTTTATTCTTCATCTGTTTGCTCTTTGCCATCTCGAATCAGCCAAGGGGAAACACAGCACTGAGAGAGAGCTCAGCAAGTGACTCCAACAGAACTCTCTTCAGACTGATCAGCTTCTTGTTTCCTTGGTTGATCTATCTCTAGCCTCACCCACCACCCCAACCATGATCTCCTGGGGGCAGTTGGACCCTCCCACAGCTGGGCCAGGTTCTGCCTCTGGGGCCTGAAACCACTTGAGGAACAAAACATGTTGCTGGGTTGGGACTCATCCATAGGTCAACTCCAACTCGGGGCCCACAGCCCAGACCCCAGCACTTCAAGGTGCCTGTGGGAGCAGCTCTGTGGTGGGGCACAGCCAGGAGCTCAGCTTGGGGCTCCCTGGATCCTTTCTTCTGGGCAGCCTGATCCTCTGGCTCTCCCCCTGAACAATCAGTGTGAGGTTTCCCAGCAGTTTGGTGGTGCCGGCCCCACAGCAGCAAACATGAGCTGGAAACTTCATTACGGAAAGAAAACACCAAGTCGGGTGGAAGAGGAGATAATTACCTTTCTGATAGAATTATGGCTGGGCTGGTGAGCCTTTTATCTCAATCCGTGTACTTCTGGTGGTAATACAATAACAGGCAAGGATTAGAATTAACTGGGTTATCACTCGCCTATGGCAGCCAGAGCCTTTTTCTCCCCACGGTGGGGAAGAGTTTGTCTGAGGAGGCTTCAGGTGAAATCTGTGGGGAAGAGGATGTTTTGGAAGAGGAAGGAGCAGGGGGAGGAGAAACCCTTTGTGCTGTTTGAGCAGCTTGGAGAGAGATGCACCCTCCTGTGTGCAAGCTTGTGTTTGAAGATGGTCTTGTCCATGGCTGAGGTGTCATGGTCTGATGTGAATGGGGCTGTGGGTCTGGAGCACAAAGATCTGCTCTGATTGATGTGTGCTGTGAGCAGTTGTCCCATTGAGGCTGGTGTATGTCTTTGCATGTCAGTGCTCTTCTTTGGGCAGTCTCTTCTGTGACAGCTGGAGGCACAGGGATGGGGATGGCAGGTCCCTGCTGGGATGGGGAGGAGACAAGCTTCCATGGTAGAGCAGCAAAACAGGGCAGAGCTCCCCACCTCCCTCCCCGGCCAGGTAACAGCACCTGCTTTTAGTGTTTGGGAAAGAGGCTGGGGTTATGGGTTTGGGTCTTAGCTGCTCCTTGTGGTGCTGCCTAAGGCAATGGGACTTTGTTGCATCTTCATTTCCCAGCTGGTGAGACTGAAGGGATCTGTTTTCTGTGCTGCATGAAGAGCTAACCACCCTCTACCCTTCAGCAGCACACAAGTGTTCCCATTGCTGGCTTCCTCAGCCTTTAGAAAGGCAAAACTATGTCCCTGGGGCCTCCCTGGTGCCCTGTGGGGTCCTTCCCACCCTGGTGCCATCTGTGTGGCAGGGACCAGTGTCAGCCTCCTGCTTCCACCCCCAGCCCCTTGGCTGATCCCATAGAAAGGGCCGATGCTGCAGAAGACAGCTCCTCAGTCCTCTCCCACCCTGTTACCAGCTGTCCCCTCCACCTTGCTCTCCTTGGCTGAGCAGGGAGTGGCCCTGGACAGCTGATGGAATTATAAACCTCTGAAAAGGTCAGAGTGGTACCATTTGCTGTTACTTTTCACAGAACATAAGAGGTATTAAAATTCTGCTGTCTCATTCGTGTAACAAGAGAGAAAATGGTAACGAGAGGAAAAGGAAAGGAGGAAAAAAATCTTCACTCCTGCAGCTGGGTCAGGGAGATGGAAACGGTGTGAGTTAACTCCTGTGCTTAGCTGTGACTTCCAGGGGCTGGATGTAGCCACATGTGCAGGTCCAGCCTCTCATTGTTCTGCAGAGGAGTTAAAAATCTTGCTCCAGTGGCAGTCACTAGTGTAATGAATTTGGTGGTCTCAGCCTTCTCCTCATTTTGGGTTCACCGCCTTGGTCTGTGGCAGACTTTGTGCTCAGGGTTTGGGAGGTGCCAGGGATGAGATGTTGATCCTGACAGGTCAGTTCAATATGATTGAAGCTGGGTTAACCTGAGTGAGGATGAGTTACTGGCTCAGGACTGGGACAGCAATGGTCAGGACACATCTTGCGTCCAAAAGGGGTGATAGGGCTGCCAAGTGAGCAGATCTACCCAAGGAGGGCCCTGGTCTCCAATCTAAAGCAAGACACATAAGTGGAAAGGGTGTAGCTGTGTCCCTCAGAGCTGCCTGCTGGTTTCATCCAAGCATCTCCATTGTTGATTTGGGGAACTTCCAATCTAAAATGCTCCCCTTTTTTTTTTTTTTTTTTTCCCTGGACAAGAATAGTGCCTGAGATAAATGCCAAGTCCTGACTCTACCTCAGCCTGTAAATTTTGTGATCTGCAAAACCCAGATGAAAACTTTATCACTCCAGCTCCATCCTCTGCTCTTGGCAAAGCCATGCAGTTGATGTTGCTTGGCATCCTCCAGCCTCCCTCTCTGCCCCCCTCCTTTTCTCCCCCTCCTGTGACCTGACTTGTCCTCATTTGCTGGAAACTTTCTGGAGATCTGTGTCCTGCATGGCCCCAAGGCCTGTCCTCCTGGAGAAGGACACATCTTGCCAAGCTTGCTCCTTTCTAAGGTGAATCTTGCTTTCCCCCAGCATTGCAATTGCTCCCTTCTTGATGGTGCAAAACCCACCTTGAACCTCTGCTCCTTCCCAGCAACATGTATACGTGTTTGACTGCACGTTCCTGCCCTCACCTCCAACCCATGCCAGGCTACTGGGGAATGTGACAACAAAGGAAAAGGCCAACATAAATCCACTTCTCCACAAGTTGCAAGGAACTGAAGGAGTTTCCTTGCCTGCCAAAAACGTGGTCTGCTGAAGATTGCTGTGACAAGCTCATGCTCGTGTAAATATCAAAGTGCCATCAGTCATCTGAGCATCAGCAGCTGAAGAGGAGAGTGGGTTTCCCTGAGCCCTGAGGAACCAAGCTGGGAATGGTGGCTGTGCTTGAGGACTTCAGGACATGGGCTGTCTCATGGGGGACCTGCTGCCCCAGCTCTCCTGGAGCCCACGTGGCTCTGAAGGTGAACTGAACATGGAGGAGATGCTGCCAAACAGCTGCCTCCATCTCAAAAGCTCAGCCCCCAACCTGTATCCGAGGGGATGGGGGTATGAGCTGACCTGGGCTGAGGGAACCTCCCTCCAGGTTTGAAGGATGGCTGCCCAGATTTTTCCCCAATGAGAAACAGTGGAGGAAAAATCCTCGTTCCAAAAGTTCTTGTTTCAAAAGGTAGAGTTTCCCCTGGGAGGCTTCAACCTGATTTTAAGTGCAAATGCCTGCTTTCAGCTGCTCTACTGTATCAGTGCAGTTAAAACCACCCAAACAAAAATAAAATCGGAAGACATGTTTGAAGTCAAAACAAAACTAAAATGTTTTGTTATTTCCCCCTGGAAAACTGAAATAGATGTTTCCCTGAAAACAAACATTTTTGGTGGATAAAAGGCATTCTTTAGCACAAAAACCTTCTTTGAGTGCTTTTTCTAAGAACTAGCAACGCTGCTTGATTTGCTTGAATTATTGCCACTAAGATGCCACCTATTTGCATTTTCCTGGGGTTGCTCCCAATGTAGGAGTTACACCGTGTAGTGCTTTGGGCTTTCTTCTGCTGTTTCTTGTAATTGGGGTAGTGCTTAGAGCCCTGAATCATGATCAGGGTGCTGCAGACCTGTTGGCAGTGTCTGGCCTGAACTACGGACTGGCCCAGCCAAGCTGGGGAAAGTAGAATCAGGGCAGGAAGCAAACAGAGCAATTTGCTGAAGGTCCCCAAACAAGCTGGGGTGCTGGTGGAAGGAGGACTTGAATTTTTTTAGCTGCTTCTGGTCTCTCCCCAGCCCTCAGTGCCATGGGTGCATTTCATCCCCAGCCCCTTCTCAGCATCCTAGTACCCTGCCTTGAGGAACTGCCAAACTAAGTCACCCCCTGTGTGCTGTGGGAAGGTGGACTGGGTGAGGATGAGGATGGCCGGGGGGGATTACAAAGCTCAGACCCCCCCTGAGTGCCACCTTGCAGCAGCAGCCCACGCCCGGAGCTGCCACGTACACATCTGGAGCTGCCTCCTCCTGCTGTTTCCAGGGCTACCAGAGGCAGGAACGGCTCAGGATCTCAAAGTGGAGGGAAGGAGATGACTAAGCAAATGTCAGAAGCGCTTACTCTGGGAGCCACGCTGCGTCCTCCCCGCACCTTCCCTGCTTGGAGCTTAGCGCTGTCTAGACGCTGGGCTGCTCTGTGCAAGCTCCCCGTTAACATAATGCTGATGGACTGCAAAGTGCTCCGAGGTCCTTCCCTGCCTCGGCGCTGGCAGCTCCAGAGCTGCCTGTCCAAGGGGTTTTTCTGCTCAGAGAGGCTTAATGGAGAGGGGTGGCACGGCCAGGGGAGGAACTGGATGGGCAGAGGGTAGAGCTGGGTACTGCCAGCTCCCTGGGATTTAAACTCAGTCCAGGGTGAAGCATCCTTCCTAAAGGATCTTCCTTCGCATCTCCTTCCTAAAAATCACAGCTTGAGCAGGAGAGAGGTTTTATAAAGAGAAAGCAGCAGCTGGAGTGAGGCAGTGACTGTCTTACCCCATGATCAAACTTGTCAGATCTTAAAGCCACTCTTACTCCTTGTTGAACCCAACTCATGCGTTTTGGACGGCAGAGATCACCAGCTCTGCTTTTGGTTTCTTTTTCTCTGCTTGTGCTTCTCTCCGTTGGCTGCAGAGATGAACCTGAGCTGATTTAGCTCCTAACAAAACACTTAACTCTGGTGCTGAGAAGCTGGGGGGGATTTCTGGACCATTTCACAGCAATAGGCTGCATCAACAAAAAGCATCTGATGCTCTTGGCCAACATCCCAAAGTCCTCGGTGCTATGTTCTCATGTGCTGCCTTGTCAGAAAGCTGCTGTGGACCACAGGATGCTTCTCACCTCTCCTGCAGCTGTCTGAGAAATTCCCCCCAGATCTCTCCCTCCTGCCCCATAATTCAGGTCTGTCTTTGTGGCACAGGGAGAACTTGTTGCAGCAAATCAGCAGCACCAATGAATGTGGAGCTTTCTCAGCTGGATGCTGCTGTGTGCCTGGATTTCAGATGCCTGCAGCACCCAGACAGAGTTGCCTGCCTGGTCAGGGGGTGAATTGAAGCTCCAAACCCCATGACTGTTACTAGTGCAGCCTCCCCTGGAAAACTGCAACTTCCATCTCTGCTCTGCTGCCTTGTAACTGCCCAACGGGCCTGAAGGGGCTGCTCTGGAAATTTGGAAAACACAAGCATTTGCTGCTGTGCTGGGACCTGGCCTGTCAGGTTCCAGCCCGGAGCATCTATTTTTTAATGGTTGGATTATACAGCCCAGAAATGTTGAGTTTATGATGAAAATGCTGCCAGGCTTTTATCTGCAGCAATTCCAGCGTTCTTAACAGCCCAGTGGAGAGCAAAAGCCTCCGTTATCTGAACTGCCAATTAATTTAAGCACATTTCCCTGTCCTGTTATAAAGATGTCACTTCCCCACACCAGTGACATTGCTCTGGCCTCTGAGGTCCCACCAGCTCTGCTCAGTGAGACCTGACCACTGCCCACTTGCATTGCTGACTAGGAGGGCTCTGTGTGCTCGTGTTGGGTTTGGGAAGGGGATTATGGTGCTGTGGTGGGTGAAAAGGGGTGGGCAAAGTGGATGTATTGGTTCTGGCTGAGCTGATTTCCCCATAGCAGCCCTCATGGTGCAGTGTTTTTGTGCTGGAGCTAGAAGGGGAGAGGGTGGGAACTGCAGTGTGGGTGGAGGAGAAGGAAAACAGGACACAGAGAGTGTGATCATGGGCTGTATTGTATTGGCATTGAGGTGATCCTTGCAGTCATTACATGGTGCCTTCTGAGCTTGCAGAAGCTAAACTGTGTTTTCTGAACATCTTGATGCCAGGCTAATGCCTACCTGGGTGCATCTAGTTCATTAGATTTCAGAGGCAACAAGTTATTTTTTTCTCCAATTCTTTTTCTCCAAGGACTCCTGTAGAAGATAGCTGAGCACTGCTGCTCTCTTACAGACAGGTTGTCGTGTCCTACAGAGGGTAAATTCAGTGAACCATCCTCCTCTTGGTGCACATCAGCCAGCCTGCTGCTGCTTGGTCCTGTATGCTGCACCCAGATCCCTATTTCCCCAGCTTTGCCAGCAAGGAGCTGGTGTGATAGCTCCATTTGACTCAAGCAGGGCAAGAGCAAGGTTTAGAAAACAAACTATAATAGTAAAAAAGTCTTTCTTGAACTGTTGCATTGATATGAGCTCAGTTTGAGTGAGGAAGATGAGGTGGGTAACTCCCCAGCGAATCTGGGGGATGGTAAATGCCCAACGTGGTTCTAGCAGCCAGAAGAGGCTTTCTAATGAAGCCTTAAACTTTCTGGGAAATCCTCTCTGGGGTGGTCACCCCCAGCAGGGCTGGTGCCCAGGTAGAGCACTGGGGTTGTGTAGCCATTGCTGGAGAGGATCGTGTCGTGGTTGCAGGAGCAGCTTGTGGAGGCTGCGCTGCCACCAGCGCTCACCTGGGACTGGCTGAGCCCTGTCAGCTGCAGCACCAGAGCTTTATCTCTGCAAAAAAGGGGGTTTATCTGTCAGACAAGTGAAAAACTGTTCCCTAAGCACCAAGCCTAGGAGCTGCTAGTGCTAAATTATCCTAAAGAAGAGAAGAGGGGAAGTTACAATGTCTGTTTTCAGTACGGAAGGAATAAATTCTGACTTTCTCGTGTCCACAGCCCAGCTTGCAACAGGTTTAAAGCACGGTACAGATGGCTATGCAATTATTGCCAACATCTACTCATTATATTAGATAAGGCCCTGGGTTTATTTAGCAGAAGCAGATGGAGGGAATACACAATATTTTAGATATCTTGGCAAACTGTGTGCTCCATAGAACAACATTGCGTGTTTGCTGTGATAGAGCTGGCCAAAAAACAACAACAACAAAGTCTAAGAAAGAGGGAGAATTATAGCTTTGGGAGTGACAGGGAGGTGTCCATTAAAGAAGAGATATTGCCAGTGTTAGGATATCTAATGCCTTGTTAATCCCTGTGACAAGAGGAGAATTTCAGCTCTTATTTGGAAGCGTGTCTTTTTTTATGGCTTGTAAACTAATGCTGGAAAATATGACCCTGGCTGCCTGCAAAAGCTGGGGAATCACAAGATAAATAGAGATCCCTCATATATATATATTTCTTTTTTTTTTTTAAATGGTCTTGTGACTTTGAGTCCAGCCCTGTTGATTTTTTGGGGCTGCCAAGTGGTGTGACCCCTGGCAACACTGCACCTCTGCACAATGGGCAGCTGCTGCAGGTGGGAAACTGCCTGGGTTTGGGGTCATTTGGGGCAGCAGATTGGGGCAGGAGGTGTATGAGGGACAGATAGAATCATAGGATAGTGCTGGCCCCCTCACCTACACCTGCCACCCTGTGTCTTCCCAGACAACAGCTTGAATTAAGCTAGGTGATATTTAAAAGTCCCTTCCAACCCAAACCATTCTATGATTCTACAAGTTCAACAAGACAAGAAAATTGAATCTCATCTATCTCTGGCAAAGGTCCCTATTTCTCTGACAGCCCAATTTTTTGGAGAAGGATAAGGAGTGGAAAGCTATCGGGTATCTCTACAAGTGAGCACATAGCTGGGTTTCTTCCCTTTGGAGGGAGGCTGGCCAGGGAGTTGGTTCCTGGCCATGTCACACATAGTCACAGGACCCTTTGTCACCAGATCAGTTGTCTCTGAGGGAAATTTTGCCTATGAATGCTCTGAGCAAGCAGGAAGATGCACTTTAGTAAGAATTTCTTCCCCAAAAGAGTTATGAAGGGCTGTCCCAGGCTGGGCAGGGCAGTGGTGGAGTCCCCATCCCTGGAGGGGTTTCCAAGCTGTGGAGATGTGGTGTTGAGGGACATGGGTTAGTGGTGACCTGGCAGTGCTGGGTTAATGGTTGGACTCAATGATCTTGAAGGTCTCTTCTGGCCAGAATGATTCAATGATTACCTGCCCATCTCTAGGTTGTTAGAGGATTCAGTGAAGCAGTGGCCAGCTGGGGTGGATAGACTCAGCAAGTCTCCACTCCAGGCATTCCCTCTAGAAGCTACTGCATGGTTCAGCTGGTGGCTGCATAGAAAAGCAAAGCCTGCAGTGAAGAAACACCCAGAAGACAACCTAACAGGAGGTCTCCTTTCCATTCTGACCAACATGCCCAGCATTGACAGATATTTTTCCTTCTCCTTTGCACCAGTCCCTCTTTGGCTGCTGCTCCCTGTGCCGCTCCTGCCAGCTCCAGTTGCACCAGTTCAGCACCCGGGGAGGGAAAGCTGAGCTCTTACTCTGATCTGTTTTGTTTTGCTTTTTAAACACTGGTGTAATTGGAGAGCGATGACATTTTCTGCTCAACTCATGAACAACTACTGCTGGGGACTGGCCAATTGCAGAGGGTGAGGTGGGTTTGGTTCCAAGTCACACAGACGTTGTCAGCGCTCCCAGGGCAGCCTGGCAGAGAGGCTCTGCTTTGGGGGGTACTGTAAGGAAGGAGGCTTGAGATGTGTGAAGACTTGGGTGTCTTATTTAAGTGTCTGTGCTGCCCTGCTAGCCCACCTGGCAGGAGCCCACATCCCCATCCACCTCCCAGCTGTCCTGTGCCCTTTGCCCAGTTTCGAGCTGCCAGCTGGGAGGGAGCAGAGTCACTGCTCCTCCAGACCTCCTGGCACAGCAGTGAAGCATAATGAAGTTTGGGTGATATTTTCCATGCAGGCAGGATTTGGGAGTCGGCATTTTTCAGGAAAATGGCAGCTTTAAATCAAGTCAGAAATATTTGCAGGCTTGACATGAATTGCTTTCTCTAAAAAGGAAAACACATTAGAAGCCAGAAAACTTCATTTTAGAACTTGATAAATGAAACAATCCAAAATGTTTTGTTGCTCTCTCTTTTCCCCTCTGATAAACTAAAAATGCTTGAAACATTTTGTTGACCCTGAAACTTCCCTCACCTTTAAAAATCTTGTTTGCTACTGAGCTAAACCCTTCTGTAGCTTGCCCATACACTAGAGACAGTGAGGTGGGTGACACCAGAGATCTCCAGAAAAGTGCTTTGGACTCCCAGCTCTCTCATCCTCTGATGCCAGGAACAAGACTCTGGGATGCCCATTTCCAAGGACAGAAAGCAGCCATCTCTCCTTTGTAATGTTAATGTGGACTCAAGGTATGACCTACTTTCCAGCCAGTAGTGCAGGATGGTTTTAACTCCTCTGTGCTCAGCTTTCCCAGCCTGAGCTCACTAAAATGTGCATTTTCCTGCCAGCTGTCATTGCTTGTTGCGATGAGCATCCTTTTCTATGTGTGCTACATTCATAGAATCATTTAATTTGGAAAAGACCTTTAAGATCATCAAGTCCAACCATAATGTCTCCTGCTAGAAACAACAAAGACTGAGTTAAGCAATTGCTTCCTAACCAGAATATCTTCCTTCATCCTTGGCAGAGGCCAAGCCCTCAGCTCTCTGCAAACCTTCACTGGTTTGGTTTGGGTGTTGCTCAGTTGCTGTAGAGGAGGAGTGTCTGCCTATAGATGCTCCTTTCCCTCTATTCTCCTTGGAGCCTGGCTCAGGAATTACAGCCAGGAAAGTAGGTTGCAGGTGGTTTGGGAGGGGGGATCCTGCTCTCCTGGTGCTGTGTCTCCTTCCAGGATTCTGGAGTGTTTCTGTCACGCAAAGAGGAGGAGGGAGTTTGTGTTCCTATCTGGGCAGCTCTGTATGCTAGGAGCAAATTTAATGCTGGCTACAAAAGGCACAGAAATGCACACATTTGGTGTGAGATGAAGAATTGGCTGCTTGTGCCTCTGAAGCAGAGCAGCCCCGTACTGTTGAATATTGATGTTTCCTCAGTGTGTTTTATTTTTTCCTCTATTCCCTTTAAGTTACAGTGTGTATATATAGTATATAAAGTGTTATATATTTATATACGTATGTTTAAGTTATAGTATATATAATAGTATGTATATAAAGTGTTATGTATTTATATACGTATGTTTAAGTTATAGTATATATATTATAGTACATAAAGAGGGGTTTGTCCTTCACCATAGTGAGGCTGTTCTGATGGATACAGTCAGTTTTGGGACAAACATTTATCTGAGCAAGGGGCNGTATTTATATACGTATGTTTAAGTTATAGTATATATAATAGTATGTATATAAAGTGTTATGTATTTATATACGTATGTTTAAGTTATAGTATATATATTATAGTACATAAAGAGGGGTTTGTCCTTCACCATAGTGAGGCTGTTCTGATGGATACAGTCAGTTTTGGGACAAACATTTATCTGAGCAAGGGGCTCAGGCTGTGTTGCTGGTGTTAAGGAAAGGGCTGGGAGCTGGTTCATGGTGTCGTAGATGTGCTCTGAAGGGAAGGAGCAGGCTTAGATGTAATATGCAGGTACCTACTTGGATGCTTAGACTTGGTCATCCAAAGGAGAGGCAGAGAGCTGGCAAGCTGGGCCCTTTCATGTGGGGGGGACCGTGGACAGCTGGTGGGGAAGTCACCATTGTGGTGTGATGGAGCCAACGGACGAACCAGATAATGCCATAAATTAAACGGTGCAATTAGCATGGCCTGATCTACTTATCGGCTCAGACCTGCTGTCAACTGTCTCTTTGGTAGGGAAGATAAAGCTCACACACCATGAATTCAAACTGAGTGGGAAGGGGCAACCTTCCAAGTGCTCCAGTGGCCACTTGCACAGAGATTAGTGCTGGGGCTGGAGGAGAGGGCAGCCGTGGGGCTGAGAGCCTGTGTCTGCAGTCCAAGCTCAGCCAGGCTTGCTGTGCGGAGCAGGATGGCTGCCTGCATCAGAGGGGCTGGCTCACAGGCACCCCTTGGCTTGGTGCCTCTGCTGACCTGTCCTCAAGTCCTGGGCAAGGCAGTCAGCCAGCCCACGTCACCAGTGTACAGCTGAGCAGTGTCTTCAGTGCGCACACTGGGGTGAAGGAGGTGAAAAATGCTCCTTTTGATTTGCAGTGCAGCTGAGGTGCCTCTGGGCAGACACCCCCACTAACACCTCATCCTTTTGCAGCTTTTAGGACATGTGACTGGTGTGGTTTGTCCTTGTGAGCCTTGCTCATGGGCTTCGTCTGCTCGTAGACTTTGTTATCTGTTGCTGGTTGGTACATCCGAGGAAAAGGGGGCAAGTCAAGTGCTGGGGCCTGGGCTGCGGGCCCCGAGTTGGAGTTGACCTATGGAGGAGTCACAACCCAGCAACAGGTTTTGTTCCCCAAGGCCCCAGAGGCAGAGCCTGGCCCAGCTGTGTGAGGCCCCAACTGCCTCCAGGTGATCGTGGTTGGGGTGATGGGCAGGGCCAGGACTATAGTAACCAGGGACTCATCAGTGTGAGAGAGCAACAAGGAGCTGATCAGTTGGAAGAGAGAGTTCCAGAAAAGGAAAGAATCCCTGTTGGAGGCAGTTTGCTGAGATCTCTCAGTGGTGTGTGTTCCCCCTTGGCTGATTCGAGACAGAGAAGAGCAAAAAGATGAAGAATATGTAAAAGATGAAGGTATGCTGAGGGGGTGTTGCTGACTTCGGCCTTGGCCTGTGTTTAGGGAGCATTAGCAGCACAGACAAGTGATACCCCATTGCCATGAGTTGCCAGAGATTATGACCCCTTCTCCACTCTGCTGTCTGTTTGCTGTTGATGCTTTGATAGTCCTGGGAGGTCAGTGCCACCAAGAACTCATATTTCTTGAAATGCATCTAATATATGGGGGTGCTGGGGGTGAGGAGCTGGAGATGCACTCGCAGCCCAGCAGCCAATGTCCTCCTGGGCTGGTCCCCAGCAGCGTGGGCAGCAGGGCAGGGAGGGGATCCTGCCCCTCTGCTGCACCCTGGGGAGACCCCCCTGCAGTGCTGGGGCAGCTCTGGAGTCCTCAGCACAGCAGCCCCATGGCGCTGGTGGAGCGGGGCCAGAGGAGGCCCCAGTAATGCTGGGAGGGCTGGAACCCTCTGCTGGGAGGCCAGGCTGGGAGAGTTGGGCTTGGTCAGCCTGGAGAGGAGAAGACTTTTGGGGTTAAAATACTCCAGTCATTCAGGGAAGCAGCAACCAGAGCAGCCTCCTGTGGCAAATGGTTTCAGGGGGAAAAAAAAAGAAATGGAGAATATATATTTTTGTAAATTTTTAATGCTCTGCATATGCTTTTGAAGGGAAAACACTAGTTTAAAAGCCCAGCTACTTAGGATGAATTTTATAGGTGGGTTTTTGAGGAAAATGAATCTTTTCCAAAGAATCTCTCGTTTCGAAAGAATTATTTCTTTCCACGTAATTTTTATTGCAAAATTTCCAAGGGTTCCCACAATGGTGTGGGACCAGAAGGACTCTCCCTTGGGTCACTAGTTACCATGAATACCTGACAGTGATCCTGGTGGTGCTGACAACTCCCATGGAGTTCAGGGACCTTCTCCAGCTCCAAGGCAACAGAAGAGGAATTGGGAAGGAGCAAGTGGGTGAGGGTCATGGCCAGCAGGTAGCAGAAGAAGAGTCAATGATCAGCTCATGGACCACTTGTAGGTGGGGGAAACATCTTTAAACTTGTCAGTCAATATTTATTTATTTTTCCTATTAGTTTCTATTCCCTGGGGGTCACTGGGGCTTGTTAAAGGTCGGCAGCCTGTGCCCAAAGTTGAGCTCTGGGAATGGGGGTGATTTATGGGAATTTTCTGTGCTCTGCTTCTGTTGGAGATTCTGGGGTCGATGCTGCCAAGGTGTCTGCATTAGGTGGGGCTGGAGCTGTGGGTAAGAAGTGATGGTTGCTATTTCTTTTCATAAAGCAGCCTCTGTGCTGCTGGCTGGCTTGATCTTTTTTCAAGGGAAGCTGTCTGGTGGGTATTTAGTCTTTCTCCTAATCCCACTGAAGAGATTGATTTGGTTCATAGGAACAGGTGCTTGGGATAAGGTCTCTGAAAAAACTGCTATTTCTGCTTACTTTCTAGCAGAAGAGCTAGAAATAAATAACAAGGTTACATTAAAAATGCCAACAATTAAAAATGCCAGTAAATAAATAGCAAGGTTACATTAAAAATGCCAACAATTTATGCCAGCAGTTCCTCCTCCAGCAGAACCTGCCCTGGCACCAGTGCTGTCCAGTGGTGAGATCCCCTTGCTGCTTTTTGCTGCAGCTGTATGTTATCAGCTCACAAGCAGGCACGCTGAAGCTGCTGGACCTGCAGCCAGTTCCAGTTCTCTCCTGCATGTCTCCGTTGTGATTTATAGATGGTGATGCCAGGAGACAGGCAGAACATGTGCTCCATCACCTGCAGATATGTGTGAGTTGAGCGTGGCCTCACTGGCTGTTCTTTGAGGCTGGACCCAAGGTGTGGTTGCTTCTAGAAGCAGAGACATGTAGAGAAAACCCTGTAGTTTTGATCATCTGTTCTTGGCTCTCACTTGGGGCATCACTTGTGTTTCTGTTCCTGCTCTGGGGGAGATGCAAAGCACCTCTGTCATCTGCTCCCCAAGAGAGCATCTAGAAAAGCTGAAATAAATCCATTAAAAGGCCATTAAGGTAGGAGAAGGACAAGGTGGGGATGATCCTGAGGAGCAGGGCTGGCTTTTCTCCACTTGGATGCTTGGGATTTAGAGATCTGGGGCTAAGCTTCAAGGGGTTTTGAGGCATTTTCTTTGGTTATGAGGACTTCAGTGAGGAGATTTCACAGAATCCCAGCATGGTGAAGGTTGGAAGGGACTCTGGAGATCATCTGGTCCAACCCCTCTGCTCCAGCAGCTCACCCAGAGCAGGGGGCCCAGGATTGTGTCCCGGGGGGGTTGGAACCTCTCCAGAGAAGGAGACTCCACAACCTCTCTGGGCAGCCTGGGCCATTTGTCATGGGGTAGCTCTGAAAACAGTGTTGTATGACAGTGTGTGTCTGGCTGAGTCTGTAACCAGGAACCCTGAGCTCTGGGGTACTTTAATCTGGGGATTGCTAATTATTTATGTTAGCATAATGTTCAGGGAAAGAACTTGCCCTTTGTTCTTTGCTTTCTTTTATACCCCAAGGAATAAGCTGCTTTTATAATTTATGCTGGGCTCTGCTAGAGCAGAAGTTACCAAGCATTTCTCACCAATTTGGCCTCTGTCTGTGGGAACAGATGTCAGTCAGAGCTGGTTTGTGGGGGTGGTGAGACAGAAAACAGCATTTATCCAAGTTCTCATGAAAGTGAGGAGTGGGAGCAGCGGTGCTGAGCACTGCTGGGCTGGCAGGATGTGTGCCCAGATCCTTCACAGCAGCTCACGAGCAAGAAAGGTTTGATGTGTAGCCACCCTGCTTGTAAAAAAGGCAAATTACAGACAGGAACTTATTTAATGAGATTTTGTTACACATAAACTCTTGACATGCTATCAAAGACAACATCCTATGCCTATCAAATCTCAGTGTTTCTGTATAACCCATTAAGATGCAAAAAAGGGGCAGCAGATCAAGTCATTTATTCTTCTTTGCAAGGTTATCTCCTAAACCCTTCTCTTTGGCTATTTTTTAACCTTTCCCAGCTGAGGGAGCACCTGAGGGAACTGGGATTGTTTAGTTCAGAGAAGAAGCTGAGAGGAGACCTCATTGCTCTCTACAACTACCTAAAAGGAGGTTGTGGTGAGGCTGGTGTTGGGCTCTTCTCCCAAGTGACTAATGACAGCACAAGAGGTGATGGCCTCAAGTTGCACCAGGGGAGGTTTAGATTGAACATTAGGAAGAATTTCTTTGCTGCAAGAGTGGTCAGGGACTGGCCCAGGCTGCCCAGGGAGGTGCTGGAGTCCCCATCCCTGGAGGGGTTCAACAAATGAGTAGATGTGGTGCTTTGGGACATGGTCTGGGGGTCAGGGAGATGTTGGACAAAGGTTGGACTTGAAGATCCTAGAGGTCTTTTCCAAACTAAATGATTCTCTGATTCTACTCTATGATTTCCCCTTCCAGCACTGGCTCTCCCATCACCTGGGCTTTGTTCTCTGCTGTGTGCTGTGCAGCCAGGGATGCTGCAGCAGGATTTTCAGGATGTGCTTGTCAGCCAGCTCCTTTGATCTCTCTGTTTCTCTTATTTTTAATGATAATTCCAGACTTGTTCTGGCCTAACTCACAGTGGCTTTTGTGAGCTTTCAGCTGGAGCAGGGCAAAGTGAAAGGGAAAGATGGTGCTTAGAGAAATGCCATGAAGTAAATTGAGGCTTTTCCCTCACTCTGGGGCATTTTTCCAGATGTGTTTGTGAGCGGTTCAGGGGAAGGGACTGATGAGCAGCTGTGAATTAGCTTTGGTTTTGCAGGGAGAAAAGGCACCATCTCCACCCTGGCACAGCTCCTGCTGAAAGCTGCTGCTTGGCTCTTCCCTTGCAACTACTGGGTCCTTCAGAGCAGTGAGACCCTGTGTGCCAGGGCTCCTGGGGTGGATGCTGACCCCATAACACTTCCAAAATGCCATGGGCCCTCTTTCTCCTGGTTCTGCTCTTTGGAGACCCTGGCTGGGGCTGCAGAGCCATGGTTGTGAGCACAGTGTGTGTAGGTTGCAGCATCCAGCCCTCCCTGCTTCAACTAATGCAGGAGATATGTTGGATGCCCACCTGGATTTTCTCACCACCTGCTTCATTTGCCTGCAAGGCTCAAATGTGGATTTTCAGACCTAGATCTACCACCTCATCCACTTGGTCTTGGTTCTTCCACCAAGAGTGACTTTGAAGATGCAGCTGTATTTGGTTTTCTGTTTAGGCAGAGCCTGGCCAGGGTTGTGTAGTTTTTGAGAGCAGCTGATTCATGGGCAGATGTAGCAGTGGCAGCTCAGCTGTGTGAGCAGGGATGGTTTGCATTATCTGACCATGATTTTGGTGTGATCCATGGAGCAGCTCTGCAGCCATGGGAGGTGATGGGCTGGGGGGTGTCCTATGTAGGTGATCTGGGAGATCACAGTGTGGTCATGTGGGGATTAATGAGAGATTAGAAGTTTTGACTGGCAGGGTGTTGCCATAGCTTGGGGAGGCTGTTTTTAGTGTCATACTTATTAGGAAGACAAGATTGGAATGAAGACTTCCAGCCACTGGAACATTTACTTGCATCATGGGACTAGTTTTGGTGTCCCCCATTCACTCCTATTTTACCTTTGAATTTAGAAACAAAATGATGTGTATCAAGCCCTCCTCCTCTCAGCCTGTACCAGGAACCTGCCTGGTGACAGCACAGATCCATCTTAGCTCACTGGAGACTAATTGTGCTGTTAGTAGCAACAGCCAAGGTGGATGTTTAAGATTGTGTTTTGACTTGCAGTGTGTGCTATTCCCAGGCTGCAGAGGTTTAGAGCTGAGCAATTAAGTTATGAGGATGGAGGGGAAGGGAGGAATGAAATCATTGGCATGGGTGCAGAAGATGAAATTAGAAGTCTCTGCGTGCGATGATTCTTGGTTTAAATTGTCTCCTGTTGCTTATGCCCAAACTGCACGGATGGAGCTGATGTAATGTGCATTTTCTGGTGGGGAGAATGTAGGAACAGGTGTCCTGTAGAAGAGATACTCTGCTCCTCAGGCCCTGGCTTGCTGCTGCCTCTCCTGCCATCCAACATCTCAGCATGCTTTTTTCCTGATCTCCAGCACCTCCTGCTGATGGAGTCTGGCCCTTTCCCCACAGCAATGCTGAGCCTGCTCTTCCCTGGCCCATGCTTGGCACCAGAGCTAAGTCAGTCAGTAAGTCAAGGACAGGGATTTTACTGGAGTGTGGCTGTGCTGAGTGCTCCCTGCACAGCCATGTTCTCCACTGCAGGCATCCTGCATAGCACAGACCACACAGTGAGACCTTAGCTCTCAATTTGGAAAACTTTTTCTTGTATTTTTTGTGCTGGGCACTTTGCTGAGTGCTCAGCAGGTTCACAGGAGCTGAGAAAAAGAGCTCCTGGGCAGGTGCTGATAAATCGTGGGTGCTCGCTTTGGGTGCTCTGCACCTCTCAGAGCATCTCTGTGCTCCAGCATGGGACACTTGCTGTCCCCAGGTTCCTAATCCCCAGGGCACTGCCTGGGATTCATTGCCCAAGTCTGGCAGGTCCTTCCAGCTCTGCCCGTGGCCTGTGGCAGCTCTGGAATCCCACTTTTAGCCAGGTTTGCAAGTTCTTGTTGGTGCTGTAGCTGTAGGGTCCGTGAAATGTCAGGTTACACACAGGGTGGAGGTTGGAAGGGACTTAAGATCACCTAGTCCAACCCCTCTGCTAGAGCAGGATCCTAGAGTAGATCACACAGGAACGTGTCCAGATGGGTTTTTAACTGGCTGAGAGAATTAGACTTGTTCAGCCTGGAGAAGAGAAGGTTCCAGGGAGATCTTGTTGTGGTGTCCCAGTATCTGAAGTGGGCTGCAAGAAAGCCGGGGAGGGACTTTTCACCAAGGCTTGTAGTGATAGGATGAGGGGTGGTGGCTTCAAACTGGAAGAGGGGAGAGTTAGACTGGAAATTAGAAGGAAATTCTTCACTGTGAGGGTGGTGAGACCCTGGCACAGGTTGCCCGGGGGTTTGTGGATGCTCCATCCCTGGAGGTGTTCAAGGCGAAGTTGGATGGGGCCTTGAGCAACCTGCTCTAGTGGGAGGTGTCCCAGCCATGGCAGGGGGGTTGGAACTAGATGATCTTTGAGGCCCTTTCCAACCCAAACCATTCTATGAAATGTCTCCAGAGATGGAGATTCCACAACCTCTCTTGTTCCAGTGCTCTGTCACCCTCACAGTAGAGAAGTGTTATCTAATGTTTAGGTTGACCCTCCTGTTTACCAGTTCATGGCTATTGCCCCTTGTCCTGGTTATGGTCAAGGTTGGGTCCCCATGGGTGGCTCTTTCAGCAGTTGTGGCCAACAAAGTGGTGGCATCTTGTACTTTTGGTACCAGGTGGCTGGGGGCTTGCAGACCCCACTGGTGGGCTGGGTGCTCAGCCCCTTCCACCTTGGTAGAACAGCCTAGGGGCAAACCCAAGAAAAACTAATAACAATTGCTTAGAATCCGTTTCAGTGGTGGGATGAATGGGGAGCTGGTGGGAGGGTTTTTGCTCTGCACTAACTCTGTGGTTGGCTTGGGTTAGGGGAGCCCTGTCTCAAATACAGAGTATTTTTGTTGAAGCATCATAGGCAGAGCTGCAGTAAGGGGTGAAGGGAGCTCTGCTGTGCTCTTCTGGGGGGTAGTGTGAGCCTTTACTTTAAGGAGTTTGCATCATTGTGGCTTGTGGACACCGTGACCATATTTCTTCCTTTGCTGCACCCTCAAACAGTGAAACCATTTCATTTTCTGTGCAGAGCACTTACATGTCTAAGAATCATTCTGGTTTGGGGCTTGTATTTCCTATCAGAGTTCCTGCAGTGTATCAGAGGAATTACTCACATCTTGCTCTCTGGAAATTCTCCTCAAATAAGATGCTCTGAACAAAAATTAGTTTTGTGTGCACAGAGTAAACTGTATAACTAGAAACACCAGACGCATCAGTACTTGAGGGATTCGTGGATTTATTGTAGGGAAAAGCTCTGGCAGGTAAGTTCTAGGAGAAGGGAAGGGTTTATTTCCCTCTCACTGCCTCCTGGAAAATGCTGTGTGTATAAGCTCTTTAAAGGTCAGAGCCAGGCAAGCTCCCTGTGTGTGAATGGCCTCATAAGCAGGCAGATATTATGATTTTTTTTATGGTCTAAGCCAGGCTCAGCAGCTCTGGAGGAACGTGTGAATTGGTGGTTTTAGTGGACACCATTTGCAATGTGATCACAGGTATAAAGTTTACAGCAGCTCGAATATTTGCTTGTTTTACCTGACACTTCTCCACGCTTTGGAAAGAGGAATTTGCATTTAATATCAATTTTTCCCCTCTCTCTCTCCTTCTGCCATTAGGATTCTGGCAACTGCTGGGACTGATTTTGACCTGCGGACCCTCCGAGCTGTCCGAGTGTTGCGACCCCTGAAGCTTGTGTCAGGAATCCCAAGTGAGTGTCATGATAATGTCACCTTCACAGCCAGAGGTGCTCTAGAGCTTTTGGGGTGTTATGTGCTTTTCTGAGCAATATTTTCTTCCCCCATTTCTTCACAGTCTGTGGTTCCTGCCCTGGTTAGGTTCTGATTTTCTGTCATCCCATTTTATGTACAGATTTTGTGCTCCCAAGTTTGCAGGTGAGCAGCAGAGATTTGTCCTAAGACTCCTTTGCCTTTGGGGTTTGAATTAATTCTCTGGAGTTTTAAGACCTGAGACTTAAATTTTGCAGCTTTTAGGCCACCAGTCCTGAGTTTGGATCTTTTGATGGTGCAGAGGAGAAGTGGAGCTGGTGGAGTGGAACCAGAGGAGGCCCCAGCAATGCTGGGAGGGCTGGAACCCTCTGCTGGGAGGCCAGGCTGGGAGAGTTGGGCTTGGTCAGCCTGGAGAGGAGAAGGCTCCAGGGAGACCTTCTTGGGGCCCTTCAGGACTTCAAGTGGCCTGTCAGAAGATGGGGAAGGGCTTTTCAACAGGGTCTGTTGTGACAGTTAGGACTTGGTCTTGCCTACTCAATGGATAGTTTGATATATTTTACATGGTCATGTGAAGGGTCTGAGTGTTCTGGTGAGGAGCTGCATCATGCCCTGCTGATGCCCTGGAACCATCCAAGTCCCCTCACCATTGCATGCTGCCTTTTTATTTGTCACTGTTCACCAGCTCCTCTGCCTGCTAGCTGGGGATTGCTGTCAGGAGTGGATATTTCATTTCTGGATGTGGAACAGAGAGATTTTTCCCTCCAGCAAGAGCTGGAGTGCTCTGTGGGATGCTCTGCTCTTCTCTACATTAACCCTTTGGCAACCAGGCAGCCCCCTCCCCTGGCCCTTCAGAGGTTGGGGCATCAGCTCTGCCACCTCCCTGCTTGCTTCAGGACTGAAATGTTGGTGCTGTAGAAATCCAGCCAGGGGTTATACTTTGCAATAGCAGCACCAAAATTTCCTGAAATCAGCATTCTTTCATAGGCAGGGCTTGAATCTGAATTCCCACCCAGGAGAGGTCCTTGGCTTGGGCAGGGTGTCATTTATTGCCAGGATCTTTGATAAAGAGATGTTGCTGGTTGTGTTTTCATGGACTTCTTGCCTGTGCAAGGCAATATGATGTTGTGGTTGTGATAACTAAGAAACTAAAACCAAGGTGGCTCCTCAGGGGTGTCTGTATCCTGCTGTGGGTTGCATGTTCCCCCCAGGACGTGCTCTTCCACCTGGTGATGTGTCCTGGACCAGCATAATATTTTCCCACAGAGCATTATTTGCTCTCCTGTTTTTATTGATGCTGTGAAAACTGTGAGTTGTGTTGGCTTTTCTTTTCCTGTAATAAATGTGCAGCCTTGAGGTGCGTTCATACACAAACACAGTATTTTCCCACCCTACAGATCTTCATGCTTTTCCTCCTGCATGCACCACATTGACCTCAGTAGTTCTATGCAAGGTGACAAAACAATGATGATCCTTCATTCTCAATACCTTAGGACAGGCCACCAAGGTGGCTTTCAGCTGCTGCTTATCACAGAAGGTTTTTTATTATGTGTGTCCATATGATGTTATCTGACATCTCCATCTCTCCAGTCTCTCTTGCCTTATCTCCCCTGGGTTTAATTGAAAATGAGTTCTAGTGCCAGTGAAAGAGCTATGGATGGATAGCCCTGGAGTTCTTTTTCCTCCAGAAGTGGGGTGTCATAGTCATGGCAGCATCGTGGCTGTTCATGGAGGGGGAGGCAGCTCCCTCACAGGGGGTATCACGGTGGTGCCCAGTTCTGCTGCTGCAGAACCTGCCTTAAGGGCCTGGTCCAGCTCCACACTGAGTCTGGGGACTTCTCTGGCTTCACAAAAAGAGACCTTTGAATCTGTGATCTGAAGAAAAGTGAGTCAGAAAAAGAAAACTCTCCTGATTCTCTCACATCTTCAGTGCATAGTGGCTGCAGCATCTTTTTAATAGCACCCTGGGAAAAGCAGCATTGCTTCGTATTGCCAATCCTAAACTTGCCCTCAGCCTTTCCTACCTTTCTCCCACCCCCAAGTCCTTGTTTTCCTTCCCTCACTGATTACTTCTTTTTCCTTGTCCCCACAGGCTTGCAGGTTGTCCTCAAGTCCATCATGAAGGCCATGGTGCCCTTGCTGCAGATCGGGCTGCTCCTCTTCTTCGCCATCGTGATGTTTGCCATCATTGGGCTGGAGTTTTACATGGGCAAGTTCCATAAAACCTGCTTCTCCAATGAGACAGGTGAGCTTGGACCTTTGCTCCCCACTCAATGTATCTCATGATGCTTCTGGTCTCCTTCATCTCACCGGGCTGCTTTCTATCCTGCTTTTATAGAATCATAGAATCGCCAGGGTTGGAAGGGACCTTAATGATCATCCAGTTCCAACCCCCCTGCCGTGGGCAGGGACACCTCCCACTACATCAGTTGCTCACAGCCCCCGCCAGCCTGGCCTTCAAAATGTCTAGGGCTGGGGCTTCCAGCACCTCTCTGGGCAACCTGTGCCAGTGTCTCCCCGCCCTTCTGGGCAAGAACTTCTTCCTAACGTCTAATCTTACATTGTTTTCCTTTTCCCCCTTCCATATTCACTGCACTCTCTCCCTCCTCACCCACCTACTCTAAGAGTTACCAGACTTGTGTTCTCACCCTACATGCACTGGGATGGATTCTCCTCTCTCTGTCACACCACCATGCCACCTTTGATGCTAGTAGGTTGCTCTCAGTCTACACAAGAGGGAGATGAAGTTGCTTAGGACCTCCTCTCATGAGAGGATTTTTAAATGGTAGAAATACAGAACCAAATCCCTGATGTTCCAGCTTGTTGAAGTTGGCTTTGGTTATTTTTTTTTATTATTCATTTGTCTCTGTTTATATTTTCATTAAGTTTGACTCTCTGAAGAGCCTGCTGAATGTTGAATTTCCTTGCAAGGTTTCTGGGGCAGGTTGTGTGGGTATGAGAAACTCCAGTGTGAAGTAGTGATTGGAAAGGCTGGGAGCAACTGAGAAATGATAATAAAAAAGGACAATAGATGGAAGACAAGGAGCCCTTTGATGGAGGAAGGAAAAAAATGTCCTTCAAACAGAGAAGGGCAAGGGAGTTTGGGCACTGCAGAGTAAATGATGTGTCTGCCTGTGAATGAGTGATAAACCCCAGAAGATGGAGGTGGCGAGGAGTAATGCCCAGAGATCCTTGGCTGGGACCAGCTGCCATGTCAGAGCCAGGTGCTTTTCTGTGCCTTGGAACTCAATCCAATTTAAAAAAAAACCCCAAAATTGATTTTTTCTGTGTAATTTTTTAATACTCCTTTATAGCAGTGTTAATGTGTGCTGGTTATCTAGGCTATCGACAGAGGAAAATATTGTTCTTGTCTTCAAAAGATTGCAATTTAAGATACAATTGACTGTCTGTGAAACACTGTCTTGTATTTTCAGTGATTTTCACTAATAGGTCTTAATATTGATTTATTTATATGCATTCAAATGGTAATAAAACAACCTCCCTGCCAAATTTCTGGGCATCCTTCACAGGGCTTTCTAAC
>VYZX01017249.1:0-26452 GCA_013401335.1 Brachypteracias leptosomus | reverse complement strand
AAGGTCCCCTCAGAGTCTTCTCTTCTCCAGACTGAAAACACTTGTCTGACCTCAGTGAGGACTGAGAGGTGGGGACTGAGGACAGATTTTTGTCAGGTGTGATGTTGTGTGTAAGTGACTCTTGCTCACTGGGTGGCTCCCAGCTAGCAACTGGGAGTGTGGCCCCAAGCCTGGTGTGATGTCTCTGGTATCTCATTGTAAGGACCTTGAATTCCCTGGCTGGGAGGTGTGGGAAGAGCCTGGATTTACAGGCACCAGCCACTCCAGGGCTGACGAGCTGGTTTGTGAGTGAATTAGGGGGATTGATTCCTCCTCCTGGGCGGGAAATGGCACGAGAGTGTTTCTGGGAAGGCAGAGCATGGGGGGGGGGCTTCCTGGTGCTGGAGTCCCTGGGGAGCATCCCTCAAAGCCAACAGCCCAGCCTTTTAGAGCCTAAGTGCTCCTCAGCTCCTCAGAGGTGCATTAACAAAGCCAGGGCTGGCACTGAGGGCTCCAGAGCCGGGCTGGAGCGTGGAGATGTGAACAGCATTAAAGAGGGCTCAGTCAGAGGGTAGCAAACCAGTGGAGGAGTTGCTCATGCTTGTTGCTGTTCCAAATCCCTGAAGTGAGCAAACTCCTGGGATTTTTCCTGGAATCAGGAGTCACAGGAGAGGTACCAGCTGCTACTTCAGCGTGTCATGGAGGGAACCGAGTGGAGGTGCCAGCAGCAAATGTTACTCTAGCTACTCCAGCAGCCTGGGTGATAAACTGCAATGAAGAGGGGACCAAAACATGGCTAAAGGTTATTTGAGGCCTTTGCCACTCACTCTGACAGATTTTTCTGAGCTAGTGGAAACGTTTCTGTATTTTAATGAAAAATGGGTAAACATTAATTACAGCACATGTTCCAGTGGATGCCTGACTTGTTTTCCCCTCCCTGCATCCTCCATACTCCCCTGTTCTGCTGACATGAGATTATTTTTAAGTAGCACCCTCCTCAGCTGACCCAGCCCAAGTGCCCTGAGGTTGCTCCAGAAGAGGACAGCATCACATTTATTTGTTATTTTTCCTTGAAGCTTCCCTTTTCTCTGTCTTCTTCAGCTATGGGAGCAGGGGAGCAGGGACCAGTTCTAGTCTTTTTTTTTTTTTTTTCTTTTTTTTTTAAAGAAAAAAACCCCAAATCCTTTGTAGTAGATGCACATTGCATTATCAGAACATTACCTGGCAACAAAAAGCCAAGCAGATAAAGCTGGATTTGCAGCCCTGCCTCACTAAGCCTTTGGGGGGGCCTGTGGTGACCCCCATGGGAGCTGGAGAGAGATGTCCTGCATTAAGGTGTTGAGTCAACAGGAAACCACGTCACACACACACACGTATCCTGGAGTGACAATCTTGTTTTCCTCCTGCAGGCTTTGCTCCATGGAATGATTATTCCTAATTATTAGTGCTGATCTTGTTTTCCCCCTGGTGAATTTGATTTTGTGCAGTTTGCTGCTCCATTACCATAACGTGTCACTTTGAAAACCCTTTAATATTTCCCAAATTACATCTCTGGGTAAACAGGAATATTACTTAGTGTATTTATTTACTTTGAAAAACCAGCATTTTAGTTCTTCAAGCTGCTCTGTGTGGGTGCTCATGAAGTCTCTGGAGGGCTGCAACACTTCAGGCTTCACAGCTGGCCCTGGGAGATGTTGGCCACCCTTCTGGCCATCCCTTGTGGTGCTTAACTATGACAGACTCATCCTCCTTTGCCTTCTCTGGGTCTGAAATGAAGCTCTGCAGAGAAGCTCCATCCCTGCTGCAGACAAGGTGACAGTTGGATGCTTTCCCTGCCAGGGGCTCCTCATGCAGCTGTGCTCTAACATCTGTATCTGGGCAATTTTGGGGTATCCAGAAGCAGCTCTTTCTCAAGCCACTGGTGAAGAACCTGCCCTTTTGCTCTAATGTTACAGTGCCAATATTTAACACTTAGCTCTGCTCTATGAGGGTGTATTGTCTCAGTGTTCGAAGGGAGATGTTGGATGAAGGTTGGGCTTGGTGATCCTCGAGATCCTTTCCAACCTAAATGATTGTATGCACCATTCCCAAGCCCCTGCTTTTCCCACACTGGTGTTTTTGTGGCATTTCTCATATGACATGGCTGAAAATTATGGGCACTTGAGGGATGGCCTCACTCCATCCCACCACTAAACAGTCTCTTACAGCAGTACATAAATGATGACATGGGTGGAATGCTTTTCACATGCCCATAGTGACACAGGGAACCCTGAAGTGTGAATTACATTCATTCAGTGGTGCAAGGAGGACGCAGCAGCACCAGCTCCTTGACCTGCTCCACTCAGTAACTTTTCTCCCCCCTGTTCTTCTCTGCAGGTGACGAGGTGGGAGATTTCCCTTGTGGAGAGGAGCCTCCTGCCAGGCAGTGTGAGAGTGGGACCACTTGCAGGGAGTACTGGCAAGGGCCCAACTATGGCATCACCAACTTTGACAATATCCTCTTTGCTGTGCTCACCGTCTTCCAGTGCATCACCATGGAGGGATGGACTGACATCCTCTACAACGTGAGTCTGCTGAGGGGCTGGAGGGCTCCTGGGGTGCTGGTATGCACTGGGCTAGTTTGGAGAAGGTTGTTCTGCAAAAAAAGGTTGGTTTGTGCATTTTCCCCCTGTTGATTAACACCCCAGCCTGCTTTTTAGGAAGATTGGTTGTATTTCCTTGAGGATTGTTCTGCAGGTCCTGTAAGAGCCTTTGAACCACTATTGTGATGGCAACTTGGTGCTGCAGACTTGCTTATCTGCACAGGGTGTCTTGTGGCAGTGTGGTGTTGCCATGTGTAGGAATTGGTGTGTGCCACTCCAGGGTGCTGGTGTGCTCTGCTGTAGGAAGGGTGGGTGAGCAAGAGCATGTTCTCATGATGTCCCATGGAATATCAGTTACCAAATTGCACAACACAGGGTGGCAAAATCAGTGACTCATTAATATTTTGTACCTAGAGGTTTCTTCTCTTGGCTGGGTCCAGCCTTCATGGTCAAACTTGTAATGTAAATCACGGAGCAGCATCAGCTTGACATTAGCTGATCCAGTACTAGTTTTGGCAAGTCCAACACAATTTTACAAAGCCCTATGAGGTCACCTTCACACTCGACGTGACTGCTGGCTGTAGAAGAGGTACACCAGGCTGACTTTCCTCACCAGGGGCTCTGCTGGCTGTGCCTCCTGCCAGCCAGGACCACGACTGCCACAGCCTCTCAAGGTCAGAACCTCTTGGGCAGTTTTATTATTTCCAGTTTTATAAAGAGTAGGACAACCTCACCCAGTGAGCAGCAACCAGACGACTCTGCTGTCTTCCAAGCAGTGTAGTGCTTTAATTTGACTGTAATTTTTGCCTGCCCTTTTGAGATGTCCTGTCTTGAGAGGCAACCACCCAACCCTTGCTAGCAGGCTGGGAATAGAGCCCTTCAACTGGTTTCTAGCATCTGTGTCATATTCCCTTTTAAAGTGTGACAGCTGCTCTTTGGGAGCTCTAGGGAACCTGTGAATCTTTTGCAGATATGTTCACCCCAGCTTCATGATTTGCTCAGGTCTTCACAGGTTTCTACAGTGGGTGTAAAGAGCTGTGGTTTGGGGCTGGGGGGTGGTCCCATGTTGTGTTTTTCCATTTTCTAGTAAAGGGATGTGCAGGGGATGTACAGGGGCAGGAAGGAGAGAGTGAGTGGTGATGATTAAGGCTACACTGGCTGCTTCTTTCCCTTGACTGTAGAGGGAAGGACAATCTGACAGCCATGCATAGAAGATCTAAATCATCCCACGCTGTCCTAGCCAGAAGTGCCAGTGTGGTAAAATAACTGAAGCAGGCATTACTAATGCCTCCAGACCATTTCACTGGCCAGTAGGACTACAAAGTGTTCAGTCTGCTTCATTATAGGCTCCAGACCCATGCTGGGCTCTTTCGTAGACCTTCCTGTGAAGGTTTCTGTAGCAACAGGAAAGGATTATTAATATCAACCACAGTAAATTGCAAGGTACAATTCTGCTGTGTTTGAAGCCAATATATCTCACTTATTACCTTCTCCATTCATTGCTCAGTTTCTCCATTTCTTCCCAGTCTCTGCCCACTCAGTGATTTCTAGAAGGGCCCATTTCCCACTACATGCCCTTCCCCTGCCCTGAAACTTCATCTCACAACCAGTTTCTCCCTTTCTCATTCAGCAATCCCTCTCCTTCCTTCCAGTGCCAACTGTTGTAAGAAAAGCCCATTAGCATCCTGGCTGGATTGATTAATCAATACATGGTGGATTAGGTCATCTTCCCCCCAAACTGCCTTTAGTACCACATGCAAAAACCAGAGCTCACTATTGGGGTATTGATTTTGGGGGGTTGCTTTGAAAACGATTAGAGTATCATTGTGGATACCCATTAATCTAATTGGGAAGAGGTGCCTGGATGAGATGCAGTTGAGGATTTGTTGTACAGTGTCAGGCTTTGAGACCCCAGCTTTGGTTTGAATGCTTGGTGGGCTCATGTCTGACAGGTATGAGGGTCTCTGGGCAGTCTGTTTGTGGGGTGGAGGGTGAGTGGAGCTCATTGTGCCACAGGACCACTTGGCAGACTGCTCATGTAGCTGGTGCCAGCAGCCATCCCTACCCCTTTTCCCTTGGCCCTGCCACACGTGCTGTGTCACCCCCCCTCGTGCTGCTCTGCTTGCTGAGGAGCTGGTTGTGCTTTTGCAGGTTAGGAGCTGAGAAAAGATGTGGGTGGAAAAGATCCACACTGTGCAGCCCTTCACTTTTTCACAGCTTCAGTCATCTGCTGTTTTCTGGCCACTTGGCTTTCCTCTTGGTTTCTTCTGTGCCTACTCCAAGCTCCTCAGATTTTAAAAAGGAACAAAAGCCCAAGCCCTGCTGCAGCAGTGACTGAAAACCCAGCGTGGTGGGTGTTTGTGGATGTGGTGGTCAGATGGTGCAGAGGGAAGAGCAGAGCAACCAGTCCATCCACCCAGCACCAGTCAGCTCAGTAACTGCACGTTAATGGTGCCTCAATCAGCTGGACCCGTGCTGGGTTGGGATGGGAAGAAGCTGGAAGATGTTGTCTCTGGCATGCAGAACTCGAATGGTGGTTAAGCAAGAACCTTCTCCTTGCTTTGTGGAGGACAGAAAGCAAGCAGACATATTTAGGCTCAGACAATGGGTGAGTGTCAGAGGTTATGACTTGCTCAGGGAGCTTTGATTCACCATTTGGATTCTTCACTCCTGAGGAGAATGGTTTTGGCCAGGAAAATTTTGCAATGGTGGAGCAGATTCCCTGCCAGCCCCAGCCTCTGGTCTCCTCTAGGAAACCAGCAATCCCCTGATGCAGGATGCTCATCAGAGCTGAGCTGTGAGCCTGCTTTCAATGTTTTGCTTAATTAAGATTTGCAAAAGGCTGTGGGACCACAAGTGGCAAGATTTGATCTATGATTAACTGGGATTGTTTAGCTTGGAGAAGAGGAGGCTGAGAGAAATCATAGAATGGCAGGTTAGAAGGGACCTCAAGGATCATCTAGTCCAACCTTTCAAGATAGCAAAATGCAGTTTAAATGAGATGGTTCAGCACCCTGACCTCGTTGCTCTCTACCACGACCTAAAAGGAGGTTGTGGTGAGGCTGGTGTTGGTCTCTTCTCCCAAGGAACTAATGACAGGACAAGAGCTGATGGCCTCAGGTTGCCCCAGGGGAGGTTTAGATTGGACATTAGGAAGAAGTTCTTTAGTGGAAGAGTGATCAGGGACTGGCCCAGGCTGCCCAGGGAGGTGGTGGAATCACCATCCCTGGAGGGGTTCAACAAACGAGTAGATGTGCTGCTTTGGGACATGGTCTAGGGGCCAGGGAGATGTTGGACGAAGGTTGGACTTGATGTTCCTAGAGGTCTTTTCCAACCTGAATGATTCTCTGATTATGTCTTAGTAGAAGGCTGGTGCTTTTTCTCCCCCTAAGTATCTAGACAGCAGGGAATGCTGCTGCTCCTCTGGCTTAGCCCCCTGCTGCATGCTGGGTTTGATTGGGTAGGTTTGTTGCCTTGCTTGGCCAAGCTCCCTTCCTGCTGTGGAAGCAGAAAGCCCCACGTGGGGGCTGAAAATTCTTTTGATGGCAGGAGGTCCAGGACCAAGATCCATTACGGGGAAGTTGAGGTTATGAACCGCTTCCTTAATGGGCCATTCATTTCTGCTGGAGAATGGTGACTGATGGATTGCCCTGCCCCAACAGGGCTGTGTTAGAGCTCCTCTTTTCCTGCTGCTGCAGTTGTTATGGGGTGTTCAGGAGACTTTTTTCAGTTTGCAGTGGTGATGGCTGGGGTGAGTCACAGGGTGAGGTGTGCTCTACCAGCTCAGCATTCATCCAACCAAGGGATGGAGTTTGCTCTGCCCTGAAAGTAGCTTTGAGATTGAAAAGTTGGTCAGTGGTGGCCTCAGGCAAGCTGAAGAGTTTGGTGGGAAGTGATGTTCAGGAATGGGGGAGCTTGGGCTTGAGCCTGATGGTTTGGCTCAGGTCTTTCCAAAGTGAGAGGTTTGTTTTATAAGGGTTATTCAGTCATCTCCAAAGGACTGAGATGCCCAAATGTGTGCTCCAGACGCAGCCTTCCTACAGATTCAGAGAACAATAGCATCAAAGGCTTGGCTCTGCAGGAAGGAATCTACCTTGCAAATATTCACTCCTGTGATAAATTGAGGAATTAGGAGGGCAGGGAGAATGCAAGCTCACAAATTGCAGCCCAATTTTTCCTTGCTGATCCAGTTTATACTTTCACAGAGTTTCATTTTAATTAGGGCCAGTGAAAGCTTCCTAGTAAGACTTTATCTGGAAGGTGATTTATGCTTGAAGCAAAAAGGCTGAATCCTCACTTGGGTGAAATGCTTTAAGAATAAGCTGGGGAAAACTTTTCTGAATCAGCAGCACAATAGCAAGGGAATGATTGCCCCAAACAAGCCCTTCTGGGAGCTGCAGGTTTGTCACCTGTGGCTACTCAACAAGGTCCAAGGTGGTTTAGGAAAGTTGCTGTGTCCTGAGGACAGGGAACAACCTTTCCTCTAAAAATGTTTTTTTACTTATCTGCTGCTAATTCAAGGCTTCAATGTGATCAGGGAATGCATTAAAATAGAGTAACTAAACTGTGCTCCTCAGTGTGGGAGGACTCAGCGTCTCAGGCTGGTGTTGTGAGCAGTTTTTCAGTCTAATCCAGTGCAGACATGTCACAGATCCCTGAAGTATGGGCAGAGCATCCTCTGGACCATGAAATGAGGGAAAACCTGCCTAGAGCAGCAGCTCACTGTGGTCTTTGCCCCTCAATGAGGTGTCCTACCTTTGCAGGGGAGGAGCATGATGAGCTTCCAAAGAGCTGAGGAGTGTGGTTTGGGGTCCCTGTTCCACAGCAAATCATGGGTCAGACCTGATTCAGCTGAAGTTGGCAGAAGTCTTGATGTTGACTTTCAAAGAGCTGCATTTTCACCTTTTATCTTTCCTCTACAGGAGTTCAAAGCTACATGGTGGAATTTGCTTTGCAAAATAGGGACTCCTTGCAGGGAAGGAGAAATGTCAAGGTGTACACTTGCTCTCTTTTGATCTTAATGGCAAAAGATTTTCATTTTTCTTCTATTTCCTACTGACAAATATTAGTGTCCGGTGGGTATTTCAAGACTGTGGACGAGGTCTAACCTAATATGCTTCTAAGTCAGAATGAACAGTTCAAATAAGATTTAAGTCTACTCTAAATTGGATCCTAACTAGAACTTTATCCTCACTGAATTTAGAACAGCTTATGATTTACTTGGCATTTTTCATTCCCCTTTGTGTCTTTGAATTCCTTGATTCCTATAAAGATACAGAAATGGATGGTTGGGATATAATTGTTGTTCCATTTGCAGCCCAGCCCAGAGGTGGTTTTGTTGGTGAGATGGTGAATGTGTTGGGATTTGTAGGGACAGAAGGAAATCTGTTTGTCCCAGTTGTTTGGAGAGCTCACATTGGCCTTTTTGGTGGCATTTATCTATAAAGATCAAACCATTGACACTTGGTCTTCATCAGTCACAGGTGTGAGTGGAGGAATCAAGGGTGAAGCTCCTCAGGAGGAGTTTGGCTGTGACTAGCACTGGCTGGACCATGAGGTGTTTTCCTGTGCAAAATCCTCCAGGAAGATGGAGGAAGGTTGCAAGTGAATGTGCACCAGAAAGCAGAAGTGAAATAAATAACAAAAAGCAGCATCCCCTCATCTTGGAGACATGGATTAGGGTTCCTCTTGGCTCACTGTCTGCTCATGACATTCCTCCTGGCCTCAAGAGCCCCCCCACACTCAAGTACCTCTTAAACCTGCCAGTTAAGGTGACTTAAGAGGCTTTTTGCTGGCCCTTGGCTCATGATTGTGGTGTCCTGTGGGGTTATGCACTTGACTTTCCTAATGTGACTGTCACACCTACTTTGGAGTGGCAGCAAATGCAACAGCAGAGCTCTGAGGGTGGCTTTGGAATTGCTCATCTCTCCTAATGCACCTGATGTGCTGCTGTCTGTGAGAAGTGTCCTAAAGCACAAATCCATAATTGCTGGACACTGAGATGGGTGAGAATAACCGAGGGTTTGTTTACAGTGGTATTTGAGTGAGTGGCTGGGGGGGTTGTGATGGGTTCAACCTCCCATGGCTGCTCTTTGTGCACGTGTGTGCATTGGCTCTCCTTGCTCTGAGTTGACATGCTGAGGAACAGAACTGTTTAACCAGCAAACAGACAGGAAAAGGGGAAAAATTGGCTGAAAAGCTTTCCTTGTGTTATGTTAACAGGAAGAATGAGCTCAAGGAAAGGTTTTGTTTTGCCACTTGGAATCACACAACATGTCTCTGATCAGGTTTCTTTCCTTTACTCTGTCGTGTCCAAGGGGCAAGTTCTGCTCCAGCTGAATGTGGTGCCAGGAGGAGCAGTACCAGCCAAACCAGTCAAAGGACTGGTGCCATGTTCAGCACTAACAGCACATGAAAACAAGGGTGCTCTGCTTCACTTTGGCTTTCTGCTGTTGTGATGCATGAGCTGAAATGCTCTCTGGGAACACAGTGTGTGGACAGGACCTTGAGATTTTCCTGGGTCTTCAAAGAGGTGGACGTAGCCCTGCTGGAGATCCAATAAAACAGCACATTGGAGGAAGTGAGGAGCAAGGAGATGGAAAGAATTAAGAGTGGTGAAGCAAGCAATGCCTAGAGGTGTGTGAAGAAATGTGCCACCACAGTCCTGTAGGTAGAAAGGAGCCTGTTGTGGTGTCTGTTTTTTAGAGCATCTCAGAGCCAAGATCACACAGCATCTGCCCAACAGCTGGGCCACATGTAGAGTGTGAAATCTCCCATAGCTCTGTCTCAGAGAGAGATTCCCTGTGAGACCTGCTGTTCACCAGTGCTGACCTTTTCTTGTCACTATGTGTTTGCTCTTGGAGATGCAGTGAGTGCTGAGGGACATGCCTGGGACCCAGGGCTGTGTTTGCAGCCAGCAGCACACATGTAATGTGCTGGTGTTGTGCATTGGTGATGGAGATGGGAGCTGAGCTCCTGTGCGAAGGTGCTGAGTGGATGTATCTCTGTGCTCTTTCTCCCTCTAGTTTCATAGAGAAGAGAAAATCTCCAAATGTTGTTAATGTTAAATCACAGAATGGTTTGGGTTGGAAGGGACCTTAAAGATTATCTAGTTCCAACCTCCTCTGCCATGGGCAGGGACATCTCCTCAAAGTCCCATCCAGCCTGGCCTTGAATATGTCCAGGGATGGGGCATCCACAGCTTCTCTGGGCAACCTGTGCCTGTGTCTCACCATCCTCACTGTAAAGAATTCCTTCCTAATATCTAACCTAAATCTACCCTCTCTGTTTGAAACAATTACTCCTGTCCTGTCACTACACTAACTGACGAATAGTCCCTCCTCAGCTTTCCTCTAGACCCCCTTGAAGTCCTGAAAGGCCACCAGAAGGTCTCCCCAGAGCCTTCTCTTCTCCAGGCTGAACAAGCCCAACTCTCTCAGCCTCGAGAGGCTCCAGCCCTCAGATTATTTTTGTTGCCTCCTCTGAACCTGCTCCAACAGGTCCTTGTCTTCTTGGTGCTGAAATCCTCCTGGATTTTGGAGGGCCATAGAGCCTGTTTGCCAAAGGGCTGAACTGCCAGGTCTGTTGGGGGTGCAGTGTTACTGCATGGCAGGCTTTGCTTACTGCCTCATCTGGAAGGTGTGGCAGAAATTCAAAGATATTGTAATAGACAATGTGGAGCATGTCTAAGGCTACAAGGACTTTGAAATATTTAGATGCCAAGATGGGTGCAATGCATGTTTCTGACCATGAAACACAGACTGTCTGGCCCTGTGCCCACACGGACATTCTCTCTCAAGCTAAAAGAATTGGGGCATTTCAGCCCTGACTCAGCAAATTACCCTGCCCAGAAAAGCACTTGAGCAAACGTGTAAAGCTGAGCAAGAATTTAAGTGCCTTGCTGAATCTTCTGCATTTTATTTAATGTCTCAGTGAAGGTGTATTCAAAATGACTGTGGGTTGGCCACCTCCAGGTTTAATTTAAGATATACAGCAGGGGAGTGATATCTATCACACAAACTCAGAGCCCCTTCAACAGAGCAATCGCTCTCTGCAAAGAAATGAAAATCTCTCTGAACAACAGCTTAATCAACAGTGCTTGCCAAGGAGTGAAAACTCCAGCTGAAGGAATTCACTTGCAGCTTGACAACATTCTAGCATCGTGGGTACGAGCAGCTCTTTACACACCCAACAATTGCCTCCCTCCACAGGATGAAAAAGGCAGCTGGGTGCTTTCAGAAGCAGAGCAGCTTCTGCTGCATCTGGGCTTGGAGTGGAGGAGAACAACACAACACTTCTAAGAAAACCCAAAGTGAAGGTTTTATTTGCTCTTGTAGTTCCTACAGCAACCCAAGATGCTGAATTCTGCGAGAGAAGAGCCTGGCTGTGTGTGGGCTCTGGGAGAAGGGCTTTGTTCTGCCATCTCCACACCCTGTGCCCTGGGGTGCTGGGGAAGAACAAAGGGAGGCTGCTGTAATGGGGACAGCACTGGTGTGGTGTCTGGGTGACTTGGTGGTGGGATGCTCTGTGTGTGGTGTGAGGCAGCTCAGGGGGTGCTGGGCTTAGGGAACCCCACGGATGGGTGCTACCCAGGGCTGTGTCAGCAGTGGAGAATCATAGAATGTTTTAGGCTGGAAGGGACCTCTAGAGGTCACCTGGTCCAACCTCCCTACACAAGTAGGGACATCTCTACCTAGGGCAGGTTGCTCAGAGCCCCATCAAGCCTGACCTGGAATGACTCCAGGGATGGGGCCTCCACCCCCTCTCTGGGCAGCCCATTCCACTGATCTATCACCCTCATGTTAAAGACCTTTTTTCTAAGATCCAGTCTAAATCTCTCCTTTCCTACCTTAAAACCACCACTCCTGGTCCTATCGTTACAAACCCTTTTGAACAGACCTTCCCCTGCCTTCCTGTAGCCCCTTCAGGTACTGGGACAGGGAACAGTCTGCTGGGGTAGAGGTCAGCTGGGGTCAGTCTGTTGGTGTCTGTCATGAAGGTGCTACCACAACGTGTAACTTGAAGCTGCTCTTTGGCAGAAGGTGCCATCACTCTCCTTTGCCTGCCTTCATGGTCAGCACTAGTGATGTTCAAGCCTCCTTTCTTCTTTTCATAGAATCATAGAGTGGTTTGAGTTGGAAGGGACCTTTCAAGGCCATCTAGTCCCACCCCCCTGCACTGAGCAGGGACATCTGCAACTAGAGCAGGTTGCTCAGAGCCCCGGCCAACCTCCCCTGCAATGGTTCCAGGGATGGGGCAGCCACCACCTCTCTGGGCACCCTGTTGTTTTTCCTCCAACAGATACAATTCCTGGTGCTATAGAAACTTTCAAACAGAAAATGTTTCATCTAGATGCTTTTTTTTCAAGCAGCACTTCCTTTCTTGTGTTCTTTTGGCCAAAATCCAGCAAACACTCTGCAAACCCCTTGCAGGGGAAAAATTGCCCAGTAACTGTGAAAAGAAGGATAACTGCTCATGAAACAAGAGAAACTCCAGGTCAAAGTCACCTTGCCTAGAGTCCAGTCCTGCAAAAGTGAGAGTTCAGCTGCATGGGTTTGTAGCCATGGGTACAACTGGAGAACTTGCATTGGCTGTTCTGGTGGAAGCACCAGTTGTCCTTTAGCTGGGATAAAAGGATTTGCTGATTTGTTTGTGAAGAGGGAGGCAGGTAAATTCAGAGCAATTACCCTGGGCTGTGACAGTGCTGGGTACCAGCCACTGGTCAGCTCCTCACAGTGGTTAGAGACCTGGAGCTCAGTGGGATGACCAGTAGTGGAGACCAGTGCTGGCCCAGCTGCTTCACGTGGCATGGGAAGAACCCAAGGGAAAAACGTGGTTTGTTCCCATTTTTGTGACTGGATATTTCAAGTGTCATTTGCAGCATTTTATGCTGTGCTTTACATCACCAGCTCATCAACATAACAAAAAAAGCTGCTTATTTCAGGGTTAGTTTTTATTAACATGGTCCATGGCAAAACCTCTTAGTGTTCAGTGATGTCCTTCCCTGTGAAGGCTCTTGAAATATGGAGAAGAGCAGCTCTGGGCCAAGCTCCTAATTTTCTGCAGACTTAATGAATTTACACTGTAGTAAATATTTTCATGCTTAAATTTGGAATTCCCCAGGCAGTTCTCATTCAAATTTGGAACAATTTGGCAAGGCTTGTGGTTAAGAATGTATTTTTTTCCCTTGTAGCAGACAGTCCTTTGCTATTTAAAACATCTTCCCAAAACCTTGCGAGGCATCTTTAGATGGAGCTGAGAGGATTACGACCAACTGTGTTTTGTTTTGTCTGAGAGGAGAAAATGATAGTGATGAGATATCTTTGGAGTCCTGTCTGAGAAGCAGGGTTTGCATTGACAAAGGACTGTGGGACTTGGGGGCTTTGCCCTGCTCTGGAGTTTGTGTGCCTGAGCTCAGCTCCAGCTGGTTCTGTGAGCTGGAGATGTATCTACATGGACATTCTCAGCTTATAATTAACCAGAGGAGAAGCTGAGCTGCTGGAGGTAGTCTCATTAGAAGACAAAATGAGAAGGTGGCCTAACCTAAATGGATGGATTCTCTGCTCAATCCCAGTCCTGCACTGAAGAACACATGCATGTAATAGCCTCTTGTTGGAATTTTATACAATAGAAGCAAGACTAATTCTTTTCAAGAGTTTTCTCCTATTGGAAATTTCTTGGGAAGCTTTTGCCAGCAATATATAGAGGGAAAATCAGGAAGGATCTAGATGTGCATTTGAAATGATGAGGGAGCCTGCACATTGTTTTTAGGACTGTTGTTATCTACAATGATTTTGGGCACTGACCCACAATTTCCCCTGTTCCAAATCAGAAAATTATTGACTATTGGATTGTTTGAGTCCTGGGAATCAATCTCTGTGAATGGCTCTGGCTTGCCAGGGGCTGCTGGGTGGTAGACCAACAAACCCTCTGTTTTGGTCTCAGTGAATCCTTACCCTTATCTAAATATCCCATGTATCCCTGAGCACCCAAACCAAGCAGAGCTCTGAGTAGTGTGTCTGTGTATTTCTCCCTCCTTAGGAGTACATCTGAGGACAGCTTTGGCTCTTCAGTGCAAGGCAGCAGATACCTGAAGCCTTGTTGGTTGGCTTTGTAGTATAAGAAAAAACACCAAGAGAGCACTGGGTTTATTCCAAGTGTAACTTGACTTACACATGAGTCTCCTCAAGCAATGAATGACATTCAAGCACTCTTGCTTTCCAGGAGTTTCTAACTTAAAAGCAGTGCCTGTTTTTCAAGGAGCAACCTTTGAACTCAGCACAACCCAACTCCAGCAGGCTCTGTGCTAACCTTTCGTGGGGACCTGGCACTGCTCTCTCCTCTTCTCAGAAAACAGAACTCTGTTGTATGCTCAGAGAAAAGAAACTTGAAGATAATTATGTGAGGAGCCTGTGGTGATGGTTTGAATTGTAGAGTGTCTTGGAATTTTTGCTGGATGAATTTGCTGTCCCATTGACATCTCAGTTTGAGTCATATTTAGGTGGAACTATTTGAATTACTTGGTATTACCAGCTGTTTGGCTTTTAGAATCACTGGAGCATCTCTGCTGGGAGGCCAGACTGAGAGAGTTGGGGTTGTTCAGCCTGGAGAAGAGAAGGCTCTGGGGAGACCTTCTGGTGGCTTTTCAGGACTTCAAGGGGGTCTAGAGGAAAGCTGAGGAGAGACTGTTCATCAGTCAGTGTAGTGATAGGACAGGGGTAATGGTTTCAAGCTGAAAGAGGGTAGATTTAGGGGGCCTGTCAGAAAGATGGGGACAGACTTTAACAGAGCCTGTTGTGATAGGACAAGGGGTGATGGTTTGAAACTAAAAGAGTGGAGATTTAGACTGGAGTAGAGGGGATATTTAGACTGAAGAGAAGGAAGAAATTTTTGACACTGAAGGTTTTGAGCCCCTGTCCCAGGTTGCCCAGAGAGGTGGTGGCTGCCCCATCCCTGGAACCATTGCAGGGGAGGTTGGCCGGGGCTCTGAGCAACCTGCTCTAGTTGCAGATGTCCCTGCTCCCTGCAGGGGGGTTGGACGAGATGAACTTGAAAGGTCCCTTCCAACCCATACTATTCTATGATAGATTTATGAAGGATGTTGAATGCAGGTAGGGGAGATTTGCTCTTTGTTAAATACTGGTTTTGAAAGCATGAAGACAATTGGTCTGGCTTGGTGTGGGTGACCCCGTGGCACTGCTGAGTGACCTTTGTGCTGAGCACTGTGGCCATCAGGAAGGCAGTGCCTTGATCTTCTGTCCCAGCTAGAGACTAGCCAAACAAAAGGTTGCAAGTAGCCCATGAGATACATTTGAGTGCCTGAGGTTGCAGCTTTGGTCTTTCTGTTCATCACTGTGCCATAATTTGCTGTGGGACATTGCAGAAGGTGCTCATGTATATAAAATGTATGTTCCAGAGAGGTTCAGAGCCATAACTGCCCAGTAAGGGTACGGGGTGACCAGCTCTGTGCTCACTGGGGTAATTCTTTCTCCCGAGTTCCTCCACCATGGGTCTGACCTTCCTTATTGTGAACATACATCACCTATTTCCAAGAAGAATTGCCTAGCCCGAGTTCACATCCATAATTAAAGCCCACAGCTGCTTAAAAATAAAAGAAAGGGGAGGAGAGATTAGAGAAAAAAAAGATTTAAAAAAGTAGGTAGAGTCCCTTGGCCAGCCTGTGATTTTTGACAGTGCAAGAGCCTTCCCTGTGCCAGGCTCATGAATAAAGCAGCTGAGTGAGTCCACGCTGGCTGGGGAGAGAGAATGAATTTTTTATCAAGAAATCCTGTTAGCATATTTCTGTATTGATTTATTGGTGCCATCAGCCTTCAGATCAAGGCATAAAACAGCAGCGTTCTGGCTTTTTCAGTCCCCCCAGCTCTGTAAGGCTGGAGAAGGGGAGAAACAAAGGGGAGGATTTGCTTCCATTTAAGCTGGGCTGAATTAACATTATTGCTGCATGCAACAGCTGCAGTTCAAATGTTCATACACGGCGAGGGGGATTGTAGAAAAATTAAACCACTGCCAGCTTCTAGGATTTTACTGAGACTCTTCTGGTTTTTGGGTGGATTTGATGCATTTGGATGCTTTCCTCTGAAAGCCCAGCTCCTGGATTCATGGCCCTGGGAGAATTATAGCTCCCATCCTCTCTTGTTTGGGTCTTTTTAGCTCTTGTCTTTGGAAAGACAAGCTAGAAAATTTGAATCTTACAAGTACAAAAAACCCCAAAGGGCTAATTATCTAGGTGTATGTGTTTCTTTTTCCTTTTGTTTGTATTTATTTTTCCTATTGTCTGGGTTTATTTTTCCTTTTGTACGCCTTGATTTTTCATCTTGCATGTATTTATTTTTCCTTTTTTGAAACACTGGTTTCCTCTGAGGCTTCCACCTGGATTTCCCACCCCATAGAAAACTCTTGGAGCTTTGCCCTCTTGTTTGAGGCTGTGAAGGTACCTCCTGAGCTGCCTTTCCCTCCCTGGTTTTACTGCTCTCTGTGTAAAGGGATTTCTCATCCTGGAAGAGAGGGTTTGAATGGTTCTGGTGTGTGGTGGGGGTGGATGTGCTTCACTTCATGTCCAGGGTACCCGTGTGTTCCCTGGGGAGGTGCAAGGCACATGTACCCCATTTGTCTGAGTGTTGTGTCTGATGTTCAGACGTGCTGTGGCTGTTCTGGGACCTTTGGTGTCAGGGCAGTGATGAGCAGCAGGAGGGGAGAGCTCTGGGAGGGGGTGGGAGCAGCACGGCCATGTCAGGGCAGAGGATAACAGCAGCAGCAAGATCTGCATCATCATCCCTGCAGAGCACTGGCTCAGCCTGGAGAGCAGTGGCTTCTCTGGCAGTGTTGGGCTGGATTCCTCCTTCAGAGCTCTGCTGCTGCACGGCATGGATCACAGAAACACAGAATGTCAGGGGTTGGAAGGGACCTCAAAAGGTCATCTTGTTGAAGACAAAGAAAAAAAGGGTTGAGAAGGGCTGTGCCAGGCTGGGCAGGGCAGTGGTGGAGTCCCCATCCCTGCAGGGGTTTCCAAGCCATGGAGATGTGGTGCTGAGGGACGTGGGTTAGTGGTGCCCTGGCAGGGATGGGGGAACGGTTGGACCTGATGATCTGAAAAGTCTCTTCCAACCTAAATGATTCTATGAAAGTGATAAATGAATAAAAATTAAATTATGTTTGCAGGGTGATTTTCTGAAATCACACTAACCCCTCTCACTTTCTGCTCAGGTACATGGTGCTGTTGCATTGGACACTACTGCACCCTGGCTACTGCCTTTTGGGTTCTCTTGCCCTGGACAGACTCTTATGCAGCTCCTACCACCACCACCAAAGGGATGCTTTATCTCTAGCACCCCAAGCTTGGTGAGGGACTTTTTAGGCTGTTAGATAGTGGTAGGACTGGGGGGAATGGGTCAAAACTAGAGGTGGGGAGATTCAGATGAGACGTTAGGAAGAAGTTCTTGCCCAGGAGGGTGGGGAGACACTGGCACAGGTTGCCCAGAGAGGGGCTGGAAGCCCCATCCCTGGACATTAGGAAGGCCAGGCTGGCTGGGGCTGGGAGCAACTGATGTAGTGGGAGGTGTCCCTGCCATGGCAGGGGGGTTGGAACGAGATGATCTTTAAGGTCCCTTCCAACCCTGACAATTCTATGATACATATTTAGCTGGGCTTTGCTCCAAGGGCATAAGAGCTAATGCTGGGCCTGGTGCTCACCCCTTATCCACAGCTGGTGCTGCCAAGGTGCTTTAGAGCCTGTGGTAGAGCTGGTTGTGTGTGGTCTCCATCCATCCAGGAGTAGTTTGCTTTTTGTTTGCAGGATGTGAAATACTCCGTATGGGATTTTGATCTTGGTAGTGAACGGCTCTGCTCCCCCAAATAGTAAGTGGCTGTGGGGCTGGCTGCAAGTGGCTTCCCTTTTGGGGGCAGAAGGATTATCTTTGTGTCAAAACATCATTGATTTTAGCGTTGTGAGACTCAAAGGATTTTCAGGTAGTTTTCATCTGATGCCCACTTTTAAACCAGGAGTTATGGATGGATCTGAGGAGTAACTGGGGGATTTGAACAAGGTGGATTGTAATTACAGCTCTGAAGAGGTCTGACCTCTATCCTGAGGGTGAAAAAGAAGAGGGGAATAACTCAGAGACCTTCTGTGAAGAGGGAGGATCTTCTCAGAAACAGTGATTTGAGTGTAAACGTGCCAGAAGTTTGGAGCTCCTCTTCCCAGAGAGTTCAGTTGGAGCAGGTGTAAACCCAGGGCTTGATGGCCTTTGGCCAAGGTTTGATGTGAAGAGCAGTGCCAGTGAGCCATGAAATCTTTCCTAATGTCCAAAACCCACATGAGACCTGCCATAAATACACAGGAGACAAAATCATAACATACTCTAGGAGATCCTCCAATCTTGAGTTGATAACTGGACCTGATCTAATGGGAGGTGTCCCTGCCCATGGCAGGGGGTTGGAACTAGATGATCTTTAAGATCCCTTCCAACCCTGACAATTCTATGATTCTATATGGACCTTAGGGCTTCCTGAGATCCTGTCTGTCCCACGTGGAAACCTCCAGCTAAAGAGTTTTCCTCAAAGTGCACGTAAAGCAGATAAAATCCCCCCAAATAGTGTTTAAGCCTAACTCCAAATTTCTCTACATCTTGCTGGGCTGAGGCTTTTCCACTTTGATTCACCCCCACTCCAAGGGCATCTGCTGATGGTCTGAACCCACTGATCCCAGCTGGAGGGTGCCTAAAGAGGGTACCTAAACTCCAGTCCAACCTTGTCTCACTGTGGAAGAGCGTTTTGGGCTGACCACCAATTCCATTAACCAACCCATTGGAGTTTCATCCTTCACTCAGGAGCACCCCAGAGAGGTGCTTGGTCACCTCCCTCCCGTGAGTGGGACAACCCCAGAGCACCAGGGAGAAATGCACTTCTCTGCCAAGTTAATTTTGCTGGATTGTTGACCCTCAGAAGGGTCAATCACCAGCTCTCCCCCACCCCACCCCTGGCTGCCATGTCCCTGCTGAACACCAGATGCTCTCTGCAAATGGACTGTGACATCTGAAAGTCAGTAACCAAAGTTATTGGGCTGACTTTGTGCCAAGCTTGTATTTAAACTGGAACTGGGCAGGGGGGGAAAAAGGGCTTTTTTTTTGCAGATTCTGGTGTTTTGTATAAGGCAGCACATTGTGTCAGGGCTTGAGAGATGGGACCAATTTCACCTGGCTCTGACCCAACTGCACCTTCTGTAAAGCTGGGGGTAGCAAGAGAGACCTTCTCAGTGCAGGACCTGGTGGTGGTTCTGGGGAAAAAAGGAATTAAAAGATGAAAGCCTTGTAAAAGAAAAAAAATATTTACCCTTTAATTTTTTTTTTTTCCCCTTCTGTTTTCAGTTGATCCAAAGAGATGCAGCTGGGGGAAGGCAGGGGGAAAAAAAAGAGAAAAATATTTTTGAAAAGTAATAAATTTTAATACCTTTTTGGTAACTGAATAAATGGAATAGAGAACAAATATTTCATGGCTTTACTGAATGAGCTGCTAAGGTCTGACTTTCTCAGGGAGACACTGAACTCCTCCTCAGCTCTTCCCAATGTGTTATTGATGGGAGACTGGGGCCCCTTCTTTATCTCCTAGACCCCTGGACTTATTTCTGAAGGTTGTAATAAGAAGTTTATGCAAATCCTTCCAGTCCTCTTCTGTGGTTGTCTTTGTTTAAAGTAAAACCTGGAAATACAGTAAAGCTATTCAATATCCTACTGGATTTTAGGCTGGAGGTTATCTTTTTAAGGGGCAAGCCAAATATCTTGTGCTCTAATCTGACAAACAGGTTGGTCTACACCCCTCCAGGCTGGAGTTTGGAGCAGAGGTACCTTCTCCAGGGCTTTCAGCAGAATGGGCTCCAGCCTTTCTTCCAGGGATTTGGATTACAATACAATGCAGTGTTAATGAGTATTTCTTAATTAGGGTAAGTTAAGCTTGCTTGACCACAGCTGTGGATTCAGGGACTTCAGAAGTGAGTTAGATTTCACCTATTAAGTCCCTATGAAGCCTGTAGAGCTCATTCTCTGTGAGCACATGGCACTCTCCATAGGGGCAGATGGACACTCTGGGATGTAATGGGAATGTGAACCTTGTAGCATCCCAGAGAAGTGGCTGGTTTAAATGTCCTTGGAGTCTGTGACTGTTTTGTGAATGGAGCAGATCATCATTGATTCTATAGATTGAACTCAGAATGGGTTTTTTTCATCAATTTTGGGTTTTCTACCCTTAGACCTTCTTGTGCAAGGCCTGTCAGTCCCTGATGAGGAGCTCAGTGGGAGTTCCTTAGTGCCTGGAGACAACGTGCTGGGTGAGGAAGGCTCCATGTGCTCCTTGTACATGCTTTTAACATCTTTGGGTTTGTCCTTAGTAATTTCTGTGTTCTCCTAATCCAAAGAATAGGAACGGGTAGAAATAAATCAAGCAGAAATAGTGTCACTAATTAACAGAAGTAGCAAGGAGTGAATTGGGAAAAATCAGATGAAAGGTGAATAGAGTTCATCTCTCCAAAAAAAGAGTTTTTCTCAATGCAAAAGCACTTACCTAAGGGAAGATTACACTTTAATTGCCCCAAATAAGTCAGGCTCTGCCATTGATTAGATTAGAGTGAGTAAACTCTAGGTGGACTATATATTTTGATTAAAAACATAGTGAAGAGCTAATGGTCTGTGGTGGTTCAGCTTTGGCTCTAGCTGTCAAATTAGATCCCTTCTTTATTGAACCCTACTTTGGCAGCTTTTCCACAGGATTGTGTTTGCCCATCCCTTGTTTGGTTTACACATTGATGGATGATGTGCTCAGCAAAGTGGCAGCAGATTTCTTCCTTGGACATCTGGGGCAAGAACCACCTGTCAAAAGTAGCTGAAAGAAGAAACTTGTGGAAGCAGCAGAATGGCTCCTTGTTCAGAGCCAAAGAGAGTGGGTTTGTTGCTCTACTAGTAAAAAAGTGGAGCAACTTTAAGTCTAAATGGATTCCTAAGAGCTTGAGAGCCCAAAGCAGTGTCTGCACAGCTGGGGAACCCTAGGCTGGAGATCTGCTGGCAGGACCAACCTTGGCCTTGTTCTGGGTTGACTCTGAGTAACATGGTAGGATGGGCTGAGACTTTACGCTTCGGTAGATGTTGCCCTTCAGGTCTTTAAAGCTCCAGAGTCAACAGAAGAATACCAGTAAGGGCATTTTGGCTGCCTTTAGGTTCTGGTGAAGCTTTGTACAGCTGTTGTCTTCAAGAGGTGCCTGCCACCCATAGCAGTGCAGAGGGGAATTGGACCCTGAGCCGTGAAGCTTGGGGTGTGTTTCCTTAGCTCCAGATGGGAGCAGGGGTTGAGTTTGAGTCATGGTGGCTGCACCCATGGAGGTGCAGAAGGGTCTGCAAGAAGGGTTGGTCTCCCCTGCCTGGGCAGTGCCCCCACATCCAACCCTGTGCAGGGGCTTCTTGAGTGCAAGTCAAAGACTTCAGGAAGTCTGTATAATTTCTATTAATTATAGGCTTACCATCAAGTCAGTGTGTTCACAGGGGGGTTTGTAGTGGTGGAGTTGACCTGGTGTAGCCTTGTGTGTGGACATCCCTGAACACTCTCTTCTTCCCAGTACAGGACTAAAGGGACTACATGAGGACACAGCAATGATTTTAGAAGGGCAAAGAGAATGATGATGTTTTGATCAGAAACCTGGAAATCAGGAGCTGAAGTGTGAGGTATTTTTGTTTGCTTGGGTTCACTGCAGCACAACAGTTCCCAGGGAGGGTCTCCAGTCCCTGCCCTGTGCCACCCGGTATCTTCTTATGGCAAAGGTCTTTGATGTTCTGCTGCCTTGATGTTGCCCAAGAGGATTGAATCAGGTTCAGCAGCATTTAATAGGTGATCTGAATACGTTGTTTAGACATGTGCTGTCACTGCCTGGCTCTCTCAGTCCTTGGCACATGCTGAATGGGCTTGTGGGCAGTGCAGGGTGGTGACAGGACTCCTGTTTGCACCAGCCAGGAGGAGCTGACAGCTCTGGGTTGCTCCCCAGCAAGGCTCAGATTGACCCCTGGGGCACAGCCTGACTGTGCCAGTTTGCCAGCTGCTGGTTGGTGACACACTGGCCTAGGGATGTGGAATCCCCTATTGCCATCACCATGGGGAAGATGGATGTAGGTTGTGTGGCAGAAGCCAGAGGAGAGCGGGAGGTTGTGGGGAGCTGGGAACTGTGCTTGGAGAAAAGAGAGGGGCAGGATTTGGGGAATTATTCTGTGTTTTACTGGCTCTAATTTGCAGTCTGTAAATCTCCTGACACCTGAGATTTGCCCCCCGTTGAACAGAGAGAGTCACTCGCCTGCTCACCAGGCTGTGTGTAAACCACATTTCACTTAATTGTCTGTCTGTTGTTTCGGGATTCCAGACCCAGGATCTCATCACTGATGCAAACCATGATCAAGCAACCTGGGTAGAAACCCCACAGGCTTCCCTTCCTTGGGGACTGTTGGGGTTTTTTTCTGCAGGGGCTGTCATAATCTTCCCAGTAACTCCCCACAGCTGATGGAAGCCTCACTGGCAAGGAAGTGCTGCAGAGTATTTACACACTCCTTCCCCTACCAAACCAGCTCCTGCTCCCTTTGATCAGCCCCGTTTGAAGTCGGTGGTGGGTGTGATGGGGCTGTGAGGCTGGGCAGGCTTCCAGGCTCCTCTGGTGATGCCCCAGCCAAGCTGGAGCAGGGGCCCTGGAGAGCTGGTGTGGTGCTACCAGGATGGGGATGGGCTGGGAGAGGGATGTCAGAGCAAACAAGGCTTTGCTGACCATTTACATGGTGACGGGATGGGGCTGGCTGGAGCAGAGCTGCTTCTGATCGTGCAGCAGTGAGAGGCTCCAGCAACATGAGAAACTCATCTCAGGGCAGCCAGGCACAAGGTCTCCACCTCCCCCATGCCCTGGGCACATGGGCCATGGCCAGCGCTGCAGAAGGGAACATGAAAGCTCATCTAAAAGCCTTTCTGGTCTCTGCAGCACACTGCAAACAGCAGCAGGCTGCTTGCAAGGCAATTGTTTAAAGCATATCTTTAAATGAATTAATAATTGGTCACAGCTCCATCTCATTACCATGACAAAGCAGTGGCCTCAGCTTCTGTGGGGGTAACACTGGCCTGGCTCTGCTGCTGGACAAGTCACGAAAGGCTCAGTTGTAGGAAGTCTCTTGTGCTCTGCTGGAGTACACTCTGTTCTCTGGCTATATTGGGAGCTCAGGGCATTAATCCCCCTGTGTGACACAAGTCTTTTAGCTCCTGCATTTGTTATAGATGAGCATCCACCCACCTGTCTCTGTACCTCTGGAGGGAGGTGGCCGTGCTTGGTGCTGCCTGAAAGGGAGGAGAGAGCCCCTGGGTGCTTAAAGCCAACTGTGCAGGGAGTCAACATATAGAGGGTGTCCCTTGGCAGCCAGCTGTGACCCGGACACTCGGGCTGGGCAGGGGCAGCAGGCTCCAGGGTGGGTGAAGATGCAGAGTTGTGTGGAAGAGGCTAGAAGGATGCTGTTGGGCATTGAAGGTTAGAATCTTAGAGAAAAAAAAAACAACAAAAACCCCAAACATGAAGGGAAAAGGAAGCACCAGCATGGTGAGTGCATCTTGATCCAAGTGCCAGGTGGAACAGCTTGGAGTTGAGCAGAGGTTGGGCAGAGAGAGCCATGGCAGCTGGGTTTTTTGGGAAGAGAAGTCCATGGTCTGGGCAGTTCATCTGGGCTTTAGATGCCTGAGGTACAGATCTCTGGGTTTCCATTGAGGTCTCAAAAGTATCCCTTAGAATTCCTGTGCCTCAGTTTCCCCCTGTGCAGCACCTTGCCCTTTGTGCTGGCAAGTTTAAGGGACGTGAGCTCTTTGATGCTGATGCTCAGGGCACTTCTGGAGCAAGGCTCCAGCTCCATGTGGGCACTGTTGAGGGGGTACTTGTGAAGAGCCCTGTGGCCACGACTAACCAGTGGGTTCCTCAGCTCCTGAGCAGTGAGGGAGCCCTCCTGTAAGCCCATGCTGTGTGTGGATGTGATTCTGGCACATGGTGACAAGTGTTTCATTTCTATTTCTTCCCTGTCGGGTTTGACGTGTGGTTAGGATCCAGTAGCACTGACAGCCAGCCAGGTGTTCCACCAGAGAAATATTTCAGCTGGAACATAAAAATTGATTTGACCTCTTGGCTCATCCTGCTTGATGAGCAAACCTGGAGCTGGGTCCCAGCCCAAGCCCCAGTGGCTCTGTGGGCTGCAGCCAGAGGTGCCTGCAGGACTCTGGGCTCTTTCCTTGGAGGAGAAGAGTTTGGTTTTGCTGGCAGCAAGCAGGATTGATTCATTAAAGCAATATCTCACCATGGCAGAGTCAAGGCCATAAAATGTGATTGGGTTCAAGCACTCTTTGAGCACTGGGGAAGATGCTGCAGATGGGTGAAGGTTCTGCTTTCTTAGGAGAGGTTTTCTGACCACCCTTTTGCCTGATCTTTTGTCCTCTAGTTTGTTCTGGCTCCTTGTGTGAGAGGCAGAGCAAACAGAGCGAGTTCTGTCCCTGCCCTGAGCAGAAAGCAGTCTAGCAAATGCTCAGAGCAAGGTGGTTAATTAGTCGTATTTCAGCACATTTCATTTGTGAGGGCTTTGATCGTGGCATGGAGTTGTGGGTCTGTCGCCAAGTTTGGGCTTGAAATGAATAAATAGATGATAAACGATCATTTGGCAGCACTGAACCTGCTGCACTCTTTGCATGTTTATGTGCTTTCTCTTCTCCCATCTGCTGCCTTCCTCCAGCTCTTCCTCGTGGGCTGGCTCTGCAGCCCCCTTGCCTGGCTGGTGGCAATCCCCAGCCTGGCTGGATGGGACGTGTTCACTGCCCTGGAGATTTAAGAGCTGCCTCTTTGGTTGCCAAAATGAGAGCAGAACGAGTGCATCTAAATAGGGTGAGAGGAAAAAAATCTTTATTGAAAGAGTGGTCAGGCCCTGGGACTGTCTGCCCAGGGCACTGGTGGAGTCATCACCCCTGGAAGGGTTCAAAAAATGTGTAGATGTGGCACTTCAGGACATGGTCTAGTGGTCATGGTAGTGTTGGGTTGATGGTTGGACTTGATGATCTTAGAGGTCTTTTCCAACCTTAATGATTCTATGATAAATAGGAAAACATGGCTTTTGCTCTGGTAATCCCAGGAGGGCAGGGCTGGGGCTGTGCTGGGCACTTTCCCTGTTTGCACTGAGTCCGAGTGTCCTTTTTTCCTCCAAAGCCATCTGCAGAGATGTGGTGCAGGAGAACAGGGAAAGGAAGTAGCTAAAAGTAAAGGGAGAGGAATGGAAAGACAAAATAGGGAACCAAGAAGTGGAGATGCTGGGGTGGGATGACAGGTATTGCAAAAGGCATTAAAAATCTGCAATGAGAGCTCAGGCTGCAGAGTTTTCTCTTTCTTTCTGCTCTTCTTTCCCCTCCTTACTTTCTCTTAGATTCCTTTGTCTGTCACGTGCTGGTTTTGCCTTTAGCTGGGATGGTTTGTCTGAGGTTAGTTAGTTCCTGTTCCTCTCAGGTGAGTCACTGATCAACTGACACAGATATTTCTGAAGATGTTTGCTATTTGGAGAGATCCTTGTCATGTGTTTGATCTGGAGTGTGTTCCTCGAGGAAGAACGTGTGCAGATATGCCCCATACTAAAAATGTCTCAGAAGGTATTTAGTTGCACCAGTGCTATAGATGCAGCTATAGGTTGGGGTAGATGCCCCAGCCCTGGAAACCTTCAAGGCCAGGTTGGGTGGGGTTCTGAGCAACCTGCTCTAGTTGCAGATGTCCCTGCTTCCTGCAGAGTTGGACTGGATGAGCTTTAAAGGTCCCTTCCAACCCAAACCACTCTACTAAAATTAATATTATTACCTGTAAGAAATGCTGTGACATCCATCACCCACATCACACATTGATTTTGCTCATTTATTGGATGACTTCTACTTATGCAGAGACATTTTGAGGTGACATCAAGTACACGCCTGGCTGTAAAAAGCACATTTAAAGCACTTCTTTCTGTGAATGCTTCTGCAAGCAAAATTACACTTGCAAATACAATTGAGAATAGGGACCAAAAAGCACCACAGAGAAGTAAAAGGTGCCAATATCAGTTAGAATTAGTGCATATTTTGTCATCAGTGCTTCTGTGTGGTGGGGCAGGTAGGAGAGCTCCGTGTTCTTGTTATTCATAGAATCATCAGGTTTGGAAGGGACCTTAAAGATCATCTAGCTCCAACCCTCATTATTCCTTCCCCTCTGCAGGAGGAGGGAGGAGGACAAGAATGTCTTTGGGTCTTTTTGCTTCTTTCCCCCTCCCTTTCACCTGTCACCCTCCGATTGCTGCATTCTTCACTCACAAGAGAAGAATTTGCCTTTTTCTCAGCCCTTGGCTTCAGCAAATGGCCACGTGGCATTTTCCTTTTCAGCAGTTCCTTGAAGAGCTCCCTCGTGGCTGATGAATGCAGAAACTTTGTCACAACCCAAAGCACCCTTCCCTCCCTTAGACTGCTGCTTACTCAGGGAGCCTGGGATGGGTTTTGATGAGAGAAGCCCAGAGTGCTGAGTAAGCAGATGAGCAATTGCAATCACTCTGAAGATGCCTCGTTTTTCTTGCAGGCTTCTTGTGGTCTCCTGCTCGGGGTGGATGCACAGACTCTGGGCAGGCTGCCACGCTCTGCCTTAATTGCAGCAGGGATTAACAGGAGCTGTGGTTCCCTCCTGCTGCTCTGTCTGGGTTCAGATGGCAGTGTGACACTGATGCTCGGCACATGGGATGTCAGTGGGGAGGGAGGGAGGAGGCTGGTGTAGGAATCCTGCACAGAGGTAGGTCACTGAAAGGCAGGGTCAGCCTGGAGCTGTGGAGTTGGGTGAA
>VYZX01017248.1:0-24107 GCA_013401335.1 Brachypteracias leptosomus | reverse complement strand
AATGTTTATGAATACGTTAAGGGCGAGTGTCAGAATGATGGAGCCAGGCTCTTCTCAGTGGCATCCAATGATAGGACAAGGGGCAAGAGGTATAAGCTAGAATATAGGAGGTTTCACATAAATATGAGAAGAACCTTCTTCACAGTGAGGGTGACAGAGCACTGGAACAAGCTGCCCAGGGAGGTTGTGGAGTCTCCTACTCTGGAGACGTTTAAAGCCTGCCTGGATGTGTTCCTGTGCAACTTGGTCTAGGTGATCCTGCTCCAGCAGGGGGATTGGACTAGATGATCTTTCAAGGTCCCTCCCAATCCCTAACATTCCGTGATTCTGTGGTTCTGTGAAAACTCCTTATGATGACTAGATTTGTCTTTACTGGAGCTATTTCCATGCTGCCTAGGTGCCTATCCTCTCCCTTCCAGCACTGACACTGGCACCCTCCACAGCAGCAGAGGACAGCAGTGCTACTCAGACAAAATCAGATTAAATGTAAGTCACCACTCAGGGCAGCTCTGGGCAGTCACACTTTCTCTGTTGCCAGTAGTAGTTTCTTTGCAAGAGTAGCCTTAATTGCACTTTTAGATTGTTCCTCTGTATAGCACCAGGATACCTAATCATCATTGCTGAGGAAATTTGACCTTGTATAAGCAAATGACTGGCATAAAAAAATTTCTTTGTGATGAGTTTGTCTCACATACAAGCATTTCTTTCCTCCCAGACTAACCTTCCCAACTTGTAGACTACTGAGCCAAGCCTTCAACAACTTAGAAAAGAAAGTGCTTCCTCCAGCTGTCTGCTCTGTGCTTACTCCCTACCTAAATTAAACTTGCTGTGGACAGCAACACATTCCCATTTCATGCTGGCTTGATTAATGTGTCTCTGCTAATTGTGTGAAGGATTCCAGTTCTTTTGACTGTGAGACCAGGTTATTGTTCAGCCAATCGCAGCTACCATGTGAAAATGGGGGCTGTTTAGTGTTCATGCACCAGAATCAAAGGAGGGGCATCTTGGACTGGGTCACACAGCAACACCCACTTCTTTGAAAAGATGTTACTATGCTCTACTAAACCTGTAAACCTCTTTCTCAAAGCACGTCTTCTCCCTCCTCCTCTCCCCCCTGCTCTTTTTGCTCCCTTCCAGATAGGCAGGCTGCCCCCATGGCTCTCTTAAGTTACAAGTGAGAGAGAATGGCTAGATTGTAGATGGGTGGATTTCACATTCTAGGGTTTTTAATATTTCACTTTTATATTTCTTTTACAGAATGATCCTGCTGAGAGGCTGAGAATCAGTGCTCATCATTTCCCCCTCACTGACACTTGAATATATTTTCCCGAGAGAAAACATTAAACAAAAAGAGAAAAAGAAAAAGGGGAGGAGAGAGAGGAGAGGGAGAGTGACTGAGCTAGCTTTTCAAAGCATATTTCTCAACCTGCCCACATCAAAATAAGAGACAACTGGCCCTTTGAAGTCCAGGACACAGACTTCTCTACCAGCCCATGTGGAAATAAAAGAAGCCAGCTTTATAAATCACACAGATTTCTCACCTTGCCCACATCAAAATCAGGGACAGTGACCTTTAAAACTGAAGTTTAAAGGTCACCAAACCAATCTCCATAAAAATAAGGAGAGTTCAGATAAACTGTGTCTCCAGGTACCTGTCAGCTTTTCCAGTCTAAACCATTGGTCCTTTGCACTGATGAGTGTCAGCACTCATAGCAATGAAATCTTCATCAGCCTAACATATACCCAGCACTCAATGAGACTACTTTGCCACACATGTATCTTTGCTTGTCAGTGTTGTTGTAGGTCATATAACAACACTATCATTGAGCAGCTCAAGGGATTTAGTAACACTGAAGCACAAGATTTTTTATAATGAGAATTACTGACCCAAAAATTAAGTGGCTAGTGGCTCAGAGAAAAAGCATTCTTGTGAGTTAAATCCTACCTGGATTATAGTTGGGGAGCTTGGAAAGTCCTGGCCAGGTGTCCTCAGTTGAGACCCCCAATACCTATGCAAAAGAAGAAACAGAGTGAGAAGAGCAATAAGCTCTATCTGCAAGTACTCCGCCTTGGTGTGGAGCTGGAGAAATTGGTCTCATTGGAGAGAGACTGGCCTTTACTGTAAACCAGCAAAGATTCACACTGCCCTGGCTGGTGCTGGATCTACTGCTGCGCATAAAGGATGCTGACAGTTTAGTACTTGATTTTATAGCAGAAGGGGTCCTGCTGAGATAGGATGTTGCTGATGCTGGGAACATCAGTGAAGGTGTATGCAGCTTCACTGCCAGGTGCCACTCCTGCATGTGTCTGCCAGCCCAGGGGTCACATTCTTGAACTCTTTCCACTGTTGAAGGTGTCCTCCTGCACCAGAGCTGCACCAGGGACTTATTCTGCCCACTTTTGCTGTCAGCAGCTGATACGCTCAGCAGCAGCACAGGCCGTGAGCTGTGATAGAAACCTCTGCTGTTCTGAGGTGAAAAAGAAAAGCTGTCAGACAGGTCTACTGACAGATGCTAGAAAGCAGCACAGTGTCTCATCCTGGAGGGTCCAGAGCTTCAGTGGTGTCTTTGGCCTTTATTGTGAATTGTGGGCTTCAGAAGTAGATCTTCACTGGGAAAAATCTGGGCCAGTAAAGCCTCCTCCAACCTCATTTTAGTTGCTGAAATGCATGAGATCAAGCATATGTGGATTTCTGCACCAGTTGCAATTGTGGATGTTTAGTGTTGTTATTATTATTACTTACTGCATGCAAATGCCCTTGTGCCTACTGATATGAATGAGCTGTGCTAAAGAGGTAAAGCCACATATTTAACAATCATAGAATTGTCAGGGTTGGAAGGGACCTTAAAGATCATTTGCTTCCAATCCCCCTGCCATGGGCAGGGACACCTCCCACTAGATCAGGTTACTCAGAGCCCCATCCAGCCTGCCCTTCAAAATTTCCAGGGATGGGGNCTTGTTGAACTTCATGAGGTTGGCATGGGCCCACCTCTCCAGCCTGTCAAGGTTCCTCTGGATGGCATCCCTTCCCTCCAGCGTGTCAACCACACAAGCAAACTTGCTAAGGGTGCACTCAATGCCACTGTCCATGTCACCAACAAAGATGTTAAACAAGACCGGTCCCAGTACTGACCCCTGAGGGACTCCACTTGTCACTGGCCTCCACTTGGACATGGACCCGTTGACAGCCACTCTTTGGGTGGAGTCGTCAAGCCAGTTCTTTATCCACTGAGTTGTCCATCGAACCCATATTTTACCAGCTTGGAGACCAGGATGTCGTGCGGGAAAGTGTCAAAGGCTTTGCTCAGGTCCAGGTAAATGACGTCAGTTGCTCTTCCCTTGTCTATTAATGTTGTGACCTTCTCATAGAGGGCCACCAGGTTTGTCAGGCATGATTTGCCCTTGGTGAAGCCGTGTTGATTGTACCCAATCACCTCTTCGTTATTCTTCTGTCTCAGCAGTGCCTCCAGGAGGATCTTATCAGGCACAGAGGTGAGACTGACTGGCCTATAGTTTCCTGGCTCCTTCCTCTTTTCCTTCTTGAAAACGGGGGTTATGTTTCCTCTTTTTCAGTCAGTGGGGACTTCACCAGACTGCCATGACTTTTGGAATATACTAGAGAGCAGTTTAGCAACCTCATCCACCAGTTCCCTCAGTACCTGTGGGTGTATCCCCTCGGGTAGAAGAGTTCACAGCACATGATACGGTATATTATAAATCAGTACTGCTAACTCCAAGCATTCAAAGCGTATCATCCAGACAAACCTCAAAATTACCATATTTCCTTAAAAAATGATGAAATTTTAGCATGAAAAATGTCATGGTTTTTTATTTACTTTCTCTTCTCCAGTAGTAGATTTGTGTCACATTAGTTACATTTTGCAGATGATAAGAAAATTCCTTTTCCTGAAAATGAAAGCTGAGATATATGATATGGGGAACTTTACCTCACAGAAACTTGTGATAAGATTCCAAGAAAACAAGCATCAGTAGAAATATACATTAAAGAAGGAAGAAATGTAAAGCCTGGTTGTTGCAGTTGTTATGTATCTGGTAGCCGATTGCTTTTCTCACTCACAATTGGGAAAAAGCTATGAGGACAATTGCAGCTACCCAGAGAAGACAGCCACAAGCAGGGACTGCATCTCATGACTGGCACATATTATTAGCATGGTGGTCAGAAGTAAGGTAGGGCAGCTTGCTGTGGCTCATGCTATTTCCAAATTTCTTATGAAATCAGCCTGTCACAGCAAAGACCAAGGGGCAGGACCCTTGACTCTGCTCACCTGTAAAATCAGTCTTGGAAGCTTGAAAGCTCCCCAAAGAGAAGGTGTCATGCAATGTTCAGCCATGTGAAGATGTTGGAAGGTGGCTTGCACTGAGGGTAATTTGGCAACTCTGGATGAGGATGGATTCTTGACTGGTGTGTGCATCATGTAAATAGGGCAGGTCTGCCCAAGCTCTGTGTGCACAGGAAAGAGATAATGAACTGGAATCCAGAATTTGCTCTCTTTTGCGACCCTCTTAGCTTTCCAGGAAATGCCCCTGTGTCACCCCTTCATGAGTACTACTGGCCATTAGTGCTACTATTTGTGCAGCCAGATGATGAACTGGATAAATAAACTGTCCTCGTTTAGAGTACACCAGGAAGAAAATAGAGTTACAGCTCCTCAGTTCATGTAGCCCCACATGTGAGCGGTGACACAGAAGCAGGCATGAGCAGCCAGGGATAGACATAGGGATGCACTTGCCACACACATATCTCCACAGAATGGAGATTTTCCAGCCATATATCTATATGATGTTTGAACCAACAGTCCTATGTGGAGATAAGCATGCTGGGTGATACAGACTCAAGCACACAAATGTAGACAGTCTCTAAACCAGTGCAGGGTGCCTCTATTATTAGTACATGAAAGGAATTGGCTCTTAGAAAACAGTAGGAATCCCCACTCTGGACCTCACACTCAGCAAAATACCTGAAGTTAGGACAAAGTTAGTTAAAATCTGAAAGCCTCAAGGAGTGTTGAAATCTTGGCCTAACACAGAGCCTCATTCCAAAGCCTCATTCCAGGCTGTATAATAACCTTCTGCAAAAGGCACTAATTATTTTGTGGCTCTTAAAGTTTCCTCATGATTTTTAAATAAGTTTTTTTTCTGCCTTCTATAGCACAAATCCTGGTAATCATGGTATTAGTTATAATACCAGCGAAATGATGATAAGACTATAACCCTCCAACTGCAAAACCACAGGAAATGTATCCAGAGATTTCAGAGCCGTAAGTGAAAGGATACCCTTCATTCACACTCTGGGAAACTGGGCCCTGCCCTGGCTTTGAACCCTGTTAATTGGCCTAGTATGGATTTTTTTTCTTCTCAGTAATTCTTTTTTTTTTTTTTTTCATTCTCTATGAAAGAGAAATTCAGCATTTTTATTTAAATGGACTGAACTAAAATCTAAGAACTGGACAGACTTGTCTGACTTTTATCACACTCTAGCTAAAAGCACAGAGGAAAACCTTACCAGGCAGGAGTGTTTCTGAATGAAGGGACAAAGAAGGAAAAATCTGACTTCCATAGACTTGAGACTATAAAGTCCTTTCTCACCACTTTACAGAATTCAGTTTTCTGAAAACCTATGTTTGGGAAACACTTTATGTAGAAGAGTAAATCCCTGGGAGAAGATGTGTTGGGTAAAACACCTACAGCAAAACCCAGTAGGAATCTATAGGTTGACCTCCCTGTTGAGTCAGTAACAGCAACAAGCAGTCAGGAACATATAGAATCCACTAGCACTGGTAACTGCCCCAATTCTACCAAGTCACGCTAAGTATGTGGCTCTGTGTTTCAGTTTCCTCAGCAGAAAAAACAGCTTAAGAGGCTCCCAAATATGTCTGCTCTCACTCACTGCTGCCTTTATAAAGTAATTTCACACTTTCCATTATGCCAAAGCAGTCTCTAAGGCTGCATGATAAACTGGATGATACAAAATGTTCCAAATTAAAATGAAGAAGGATCTCTGAAAAACCTCAGGGTCTTGCCATTTTAAAGGTAGTTTAAGAGCAGTATTAGAGCTCCTTTGTGAGAATATGGTGTGTAAGGAAAGGATTTAACAAGAAGGAATAGAATTTGCAGTACCTGCACACCTTTTATGCCTTCTTCAATCTGATGTCACTTTAATTGGCTTTAAATTTTTGATGAGATGACAAACATCAAAGGAAAGTAATTTGATTTACTCCTGTGTCTGTAAGAAAGTTGCCAAATATAAAATGGGTTACAGAGTCTTCTATGAACTTGGCAGATTAGACCAGATTATTTCTGCTACTCATCAGACCTATGCTTAAGACTTCAATATTAAGTAGGGGCCTGGAGCAACATATTCTTTTTCTCTCCCATTTCAAGGTATATTTTACTCACCACCCAGATCTTCACCAGCTGTTCTTGCAAATATTGGCTGACCCTGGATCATTTCAACAAATATACAGCCTGCACTCCTGCAAGAAACCCAAGGTATTAACTCATTCATGTACATGACATATATTATATAACGTTGGGATGAGCAGGGGAGAGAGGAAGAGAGATAACTGTTGGAATAGAAATGTAGAAATCCTGATCTGTAAATGCAGAAATCCTGATTTAAGCTGTAAATGCTATATATTGTAGCTGAAGTCTGAAAAGTACCAGTCTGATGTGTAGGTATTGTATACCCTCTTCATGTCATCTCATGAGAGTATGTGTGTTAAACAAGGCAGGACATGAGGTATCTGTATATATATAAATAATTACAGGCTTCCCTGAATACTGATAAAGCTCTACAGTATGGTGGTAGGCAGAATGTAGCATTATAAAATATCCTACTGATTGTGGGAAGTAAGGAAGGTTTCCTTTGGGAAGGGCCATCCCTGGTCTTGCAGCACTGTTCTAATCTCTTGCAACTGACTCTTGTTGCAAGTTGTATGTAGTATTATTAATCTCATCCAAGCCCTACAAATTGAAACACACAAATTAAAAAGCTAAGTCAAATAGGACAGGAGCAGACCTCAGATACGTCACATTCACATCCCTCCAGGATTTTAGAAAAAAAACCTAAAGCAGTGTAGTGGGTCTGTCNGGGGGGGAGTGATAGAGGGACTAGGGGTGGGCACCGGGCACCCAGCCAAGGTAAACCCACCACAAGCAGTCAAAGTTCCATTCAAGTCTGTTCCCATCTCTTTTTTTTCTCATCAGCACCATCAACTAAAAAAACCCCACACTTTACCAGCAAGACAGGACAGGTGATATCTTTGGAAAAGCAACCCACTAAGAACTATCTTTTTTTCCAGCACAAAACAATTTGGTTCAGGTCACTTTCAATTTATCCTGTTACAAACTTGTGGTAGAAGCCTGTGGAATTCTACATCTTCCATGAGAAAAAGGTGCAAAATTGGAGTGATAACAGTAGGAAAGATAAACTACTACACACTGTATTGGTTTGAAGGATATATTAGATGGTGAAGGAACCCAGAGGCACTAATCACTACAGTAATTTTTCCTTCAGAAGCATTTAGCTCTTCACTGGAAAACTGAAGGCGAGATTTCATAGCGTAAAGAACTCAGTGACAACAGCAAGTTAAAGTATTCTTATTTTTATGCCATCTCCTGCTCTGCACTCATGCCAAAACAAACCAGTCAGCTTAAAAAAACCTCACCAAACTCTGCAAAAGATGCCTGATTTTACTAAGGTGGATTACTCTTGCTGGGAACAATGATGAGATAGTTGTGGTCAGGGTAGACTTAACTATTGCAAGTATTTCAATCTCTTATTGTATGGTGTAAAAACTCTGTTCATTTTTTAATCTTTTTCCTCCAAACTTTTTCTAAGTTTCCTGTCTTTCTCTAAGCCCTATCCCATCTTTTCAGGTTTTAGTCTCAATCTTCTTTGGTTATAGTGAATTTGAGTCCTTTTTAACCTCAAATGTTGAAAACCCAGCTTTGTCTAACAGGCTCTGAAAGTATTATTTTTACTTGCTGAGCTACAACTAGTAATCTCTTCTGGTCATCTGTACTGCTGTGTTACCCCTTGCACCTTTTTTTTTCAATACTGTAGATGCTTTTCACACCTGGCTGTAGTCATTTGAAAGATTGACATGCAACTCATTTGTGGTCTTCATTTTGGTCATCCTTGTGCATGAGGTGATGCCAAGCCTGTTTGCAGATCTGTATCTAATGCTGTTTTCACAAACATCTCTGCTGAGCTTTCCCTTAGCTTCCTGTACCCTTACCTTACATCTTGTAAGTGTAGCTCCTTATTTGTCTAATATGTTCTTACAGGGTCCAGGTGTTATGAAACTTAACCCACAGCTTTTGCAACATAGATTTTTTTTTGTTTCATAGAACTACCACACCACTAGTTATTATTTTAGAGACCACAGGTTGATTCTAATGGGACCAGTGTCATACCAACCCTCTGTTTTCACAGTTGATGTATGTCCTCAAATAGCTCACCCTATTTTGCAAGCACAGGGGCTGCTGTAATCCATTGATTCCATTGAACAAGTTTAACTGTATGTGGTCAAAGCAATTTAGGTACTCTTGCATTGTTGGGAGAAAGAGAATCAGCTCTATGTGTTTTTGGAGCGAATGATCCCAACACTCACCCACAGTTTAGGTTCTGAAATCCTAGCTAGAAATGACCATTAAACTGGCAACAGCAGAAACTTTGTGTGAATTCAGTACAGCCCCCAAATGAGACAGATGCAACTAGACCTTCGACAGAGATCCTTTCTAATGAACAGTGCTGGCTGTGCTATTTCCTAAATTGAATTTAAGACACTGAGGATTTGGGGGGACAGCTGGAGGTACACAGCAGTTACTAAGGAAAAGGAGCTAGTAACAATGCAAGCACTCAATAAATGTGGTTCTTGTGACCTAACTGCTCTGCTGCAAAGGTCTAAGGCAACAGAATTCATGATGGACAGAAAACCAGGTCTGCTGTGTTTTCTGTTATTGCTGAGAAGGCTTGAAATCCAGATAGACCAATAAATGGAAATAAGAACTAGAAAGATTTTTTTTTTTTTCAGGTTCAGCTAGCATTTGCTAAGAATTACTCATGAGCAAAAGAGTTCAAAAATTCAAATCTAATGAAATAGTCTTTTCAAATCTAATGAAATAGTGCACAAGCTGTCTATTTGAGGAGAGGAACAACTTGTGGATTGTTACAAATACACCTTCTGGAAGAGCTCTTGTTTGTATTCATGGTTTATTCCAATTACCTCTGGAAGCCTTAAAACCTCAGTGTTTCTGATAAAGACAAAACTATCAGAGCAACCACAACTGCTGGAAAGGAAGGGGGTTTGTTTCCTGTAGCAAGACTTAGCTGACCAGATGCCTTTAATGCCTGCTTGATACGACATTGATTAGTCAGTGGCAATTATGACTGTTTCTATTTATGTGTTTCCAGATGAAATATGCTTTTCTTTACAAAAAAAGGACAGAAGTACCTAGAATGTACCTGTTCTTTTCACAGGTATTTTTGTCTATCTGTTAAAGTAGGACTTTGGAAACTAGTGCTAGTCATCATATTAGCCTTTCAGTAGAGGGCTCAACTTTTCTTCTGAGATATGGGATTTACAATTACTGCTCTGACAGTATTATGAGGATCCTTCTGTTAATGAGGATGATTCAGAAACATTCACTTTTAAATACTTCTAAAGATTTAGACTTAGCGTTGTTCTGGTTTTCCCATTTTCCTTCCTACACCTCTGATATTCACTTCTGAGGTTCTCTCACACCTTCAAGTGTACAAGTTTCTCAAAGAATCTCTGTCCTATATAGCTGCCTTGGGAAGAGCTAGGGTGGAGGGAGGGTCTTTCAGGAAGAGGCCTAGACATGATGTTTCAGCATGTGCCAGATATACATGTGACAAGACAGTGACTGCTAAAAAGCTATTCGAGAGTTATATCTGGTTATAGGGATATTTAACGAGCATAAACAAAGGGGATTCAGACAGCATGGTTGCATCTGCCTGCAGTCCCTGGGGCAGGTTTGAGCACTGCATTTACTCCTGAGCCTGCAGTGCTCCATCATACAGTGGAGAGATGACTTCATCAGGATTAAAATCTAAGATATCTCTGCAGCATCCTGTGGAGTTCCCTCTCCACAGTTTTTCTGGCATTGGGAGATTGCAATCTTATATTTAACCAGAAATATATCCTTTCTCTTGTTCCTCACCGAGTGTGGTCTGTACAGTGGAGCCCTTAGTCTCTGTTTCCCAGTTTGGCATTGCAGAGCCAATTAAATAATTGCATAGGAACTTCTGTTCTACATTGATCAACCTGGGAAGATTCCTGTGATTTTTTTTTAAGTGGAAGATTATACAAGGGAAGCCTAACTGAAAACAAGATATGACTTAAGGCACTCGTGATGTTAGCAGCTAGTAGTGCAGCATGTGCATAAAGCACTTGGTGTTTAAAAAAAAAGAAGAGAAAAAAGTCTTTCTTATATGCAGTGTAATCTCCCCAAAATATTAAGCCCCCTGAAATCCCTTAATTGAATCTTCTAAAGTCCTGAAGAGAGAATGAGGGAGAAAGAGAGAGAAAAAAAGATAGAGAGATTAAAGCAACTTTTCTAGTTTGGCCAAGAGTGAGTGAGTCTCCTTCTATATCTCTTTCTTCATCTATTCAAAGACTCGTTCACTTCCCATGTGCCTCCCACTGACAGTATTGCTGCTCAAGCACACTATGCATGAATTGCCATAATGTTTTATTTTGTTATAATTGGTTTCTTTAAACCAAGGTTTTAACGCACACTGTCTCATGCCATTACCAAGAGCATTCTGACCTGCCTTCATGTAAATTGCTGCATCCAAAAGACATAGGGTTTTGGTTTTTTTTTTCTTTTTCTTCTCAATAGACAAGTAACATCTGTGTGATTTCACATTATTTTCTAATAGACAAAAATTGAACTTAAATGCAGTGTACATCAAGATAATAAATGACTCTTGTTAGAGGAAGTTACTGAATAGAGCTCACTGAAGTACACTCTATTCTCTCAGCATGACATCTTTCTTTAGGGCAAACTCTTTAAACGTTGTTATTATAAGGAGGCATTATAACAAAGGTGCCTACAGTCTGAATGTAGTTCAGTGGGACTGAGACTACCGTGCTGTTAGAGCTGGTCAGAATGCTGGATGGGATCTTTGTATGCCACTGCTATGTTGCTATTCCTTACACTACAGCAGAGTTATGTAGTGGGAATGTTGGTTTTGCACAAGCAGAAACGCCAAGCTTTCTGTGCACAGCCAGGGCTTTGGACAGGGGTCAACTTTCAGGCAAAAAATAAGGCTTATATCAGCATCTGCCTAATATAAACAATCCAGTCTGCTAGGCAGGCATCTTCTTCAAACTCAGCAGACATTCCTGAGAGACTGTCTGGACAGGAAAAGTGACAGGTAGTGGGGGAGAGAAGATAGGACTCCTTAGACTCACTTAGCAGCTGGAAGCCATTAGAATTTAGCAAGGTTTTCCTCCTTGGAGAAATCTTTAAGCAATTAAATTAGTAGCAGGCCTAGGGAAGTGAACAAACTGAAAACTCCTGTTTTCCTGAACTTCCCTCCAGACTTAGGCCATCAAGAGTCTCTGATATGCTGCAGATGTCTGGAGAGGGATATAGCCCGAGAAGACCTGGAGCCTTGCTGTTCATAAACTTACTCGGCCCACTTTTTGCACACTCTTCAGCCTGCTGTGCTCCACGTTTTCCTTTGACTCTGAAAAGAGGTTAAGAAAAGTGCCATGTGACAGGCACAGGCAGAAAACTATCTATGTGGTCTGGAAAAAGGGTGAAACAGCAATAATATCTACAGTAAAATTGCCCAGAATAAGGGTGGTCTCCTGCAACTTCACAAGTTGCATATTTTCCATGAGTAAGTCAGGACTGTGTTGCTGGAAGCAGGAATCAGAAGGTGGATGAACCCTAGGGCCCAGCTACACATCCAGGCCAGCCCAAAAGGACCAGAGGAATCTCTGCGAAGCCTTTATCCTCTCCTGCTTTCTGCCTGCTCTCAGAGACCCCTCTCCCTTCAATTCTGCTAATGTGCAGCTTGCCTCCTGTGATTCCCAGTGACATTAAGATTTTGTGATAGAGTTCATAAGTTAACAAGGCTTTAATAGACCATGGCCCTTCTCCTGTATGGAATGCAGAGTGTATCTGAGACGTGTTCTTTGAGAAGGACAAAGTATCACAGAAATAATAAAAATCTCAGACACCTTTTCATCTCCAGATCTATTCAGAAACTCTCTAACACCATGTTTTGTTACCATGGCCAAAGTAATCATCAGTGCAGTTGTGACTATATCAATTTTCTTCACAAAGTCATTGCTGCAGAGAGCTACCACTGACTCAGGCAACCACATATATACAGAACAAATGCATTAAGTAAAGGTGTTCTGTTTCAAGACCTAACAATGCTTCATGTTACCAAATGAGATGTACCTATCTCATAAATATTATCAGATGATGTTTATATAAATTTGAGATGTAGTGACATAATTCCTAAAATCTTCTATGAACCTAGTAGTGCAAAACTCCCCACTGCTCACACATGTTCTGCTCACAGATGTTAATTCCTCTTCTTTATGACTGTATCTGTTATAACTTGGTTGACTTAATTCAGATAAAGATGATTTTTCCAAAGGGACCCTAAATGCCTTGAAATTGGTCAGTACCAGATATCTAGATTAGAAGAATAATTTGTAGATCCAAGCAACCCATCAGGAGGACGGTACCAGAGTGTCACCACTTCAGAGGAGTATGTCTGTCTGGGGATGGACTTAGCATGTGCAAAGCCCACNAAAAAAAAAAAAAAAAGACTGCTACATTAGGATGGTCCTTCTACCTGTACAATGCATAGCTTACAACAATTGGAAACAAGACATTATTTTCTCATGGATCTTTAGACACAAGCAATCCCAACGCAGCTTACAAGCAATTGACAAAGAAAGTGTGTCTAGAATACACCTCTGGGGCAGAGCAGATCTAGCAATATGCTGTGTTTTTCAGGACTTTACCATTTGTGACTGAAGCAGCCATCACAAACCAAATACCAAGAAAGACTTTTGGTTTGGCACATTGCAGAGGGTTCTACAAGTTACATTATTTTCTGAAGACAGAGGCATTGATTCTCAATTCTCTTGAACCGATTTTATGTGGCAGTAATTGCTCTGATGTAAATGAGGTTACTCCCTGCACCTATCAGTATAAAGGCAAGAAAGGCTGAACTGACCACAAAAATAGTTTCCTGAACTTCAGTGAAAGGTTTTGCTTTGCTATCTGAACAGATATATTATCAGTATCCAAACAGTGACTCACCAAAGTCAGCTAATTTGAGCTCACCAAGGCAACTGATGAACAAGTTCTGGGGTTTCAGATCACAGTGAAGAATTTGTTGGTGGATGTAGGCCAGGCCACGCAAAAGCTGGAACATGAAGAGCTAGAAAAAGCCAGTGAAAAAATGAGATTATTTTGTGTGACCTGTACTGATACATTAACTCCGAACTTCAGAAGAACCCCTGGAACAAAGCAGAGACAAAGCAAGTAAGAAACCAGTAAAAAATCCCGAAAATGAGTAGAGCTACTGGAGGAAGAGAAAACTGTGGTGATGTATGACTGCCCTGCAGCTTTCTGAGGTTTTTGGGGTGGAGTATTTGAGGGCATTTATAGTGCAGACCCTAAGCAAACATTTTGGAAATTTAACTTTTCTGTAGAAATGGACTGTTGATTGAAGGAGCAAGTGCAGCCTGCCGAAACACCCAACTTTCAGGACAGCACATATTCTGATTTCAGTGTTCGAGACAAAGACGTACAGCCAAGGTTGAAGGAGCCAGAAGTTTTGCCCATTTGAGCCCGTTGACACCAGCAGAGGGAGTTCTGCGGCTGCTGCACACTCCACCTCTTCCCAGTGGAAGCTGGACCAGTGAACTGACTTACCTGACAATGTGAACGATTATCTTCAAGACGGGAAAAAACGCATGGACCTGATTTGAACAGATACAGCAAAGGAGATATGATGAATAGAGCAAGGAAGCAAGAAAGAAGAAAAACAAGCAAGCAAGAAATATTTAACTCCAACCACCATGGCAGTGTAAATAAGCCTGGGATAAAATAAGTTGGGCTGAAACAAGGTATGAAATTGGACAGTGAATAGAAACAAAACACAGCAAAAGTAATTAGACTTCACCAGAGAAAAAATATTTTTCCCCAGAAGCTTAATCTGAAGAGGAGGAAAAACAGTGACACCCGTAGGTCATTTTTGTACCACAAAAGTGTTCCATTAATATTCTGCATATTTACATCATATTCAATAGGAATCAGAGAAAAAAACAAACAATATTTGCCAGCAAAAATGAAGCAAGTGAGAGGATCCTTGTAAAGGAGCAGTAAAACATTTTGCAGTTCAGTTCCTGCTGACAATGAGGATTTCAGACAGGAAAGCAGAGCAGCTGGCTAGTGTTTACTTACAGAAATGCCAGCAAGTACAAGCCTGCTTGGTAGCAGAGCCCTTGAGACCTATGCCAAAACTACAACATTGCATCTTGGACATATATGAGCTTTAAGGATGTTTAAAATCTGGGGCCCCAAGAAACTTCATTAGAATAGGTGTTACTCAACAACTATCTGAAAAGAGATGTGAATAAGGTGGCAACATTTGAAGATGACAAAAGTATTTAGATTAGCCGTGATAGGAAGTGACAGTGAGAAACTTCAGAGAGATCTGACAAGTCAGATGAGTAGGCAATTTGATAAGATAAAAAGGTTTTGTTGACAGCTGTAAGATAAATTAACTGAAGCTGCTCAGAAAAAGGACCCAGGCATTCACTGAGGACAACTGCACTGAAACCTTAACTCAGCGTGCAGCAACAATCCTCAAAGTTAATTAAATGCAAAGATGCGTACAAAGGAAAATAGGAGACTATTATAACATTGGTCTATAAAGTAAGGTCCATCTTCACCTGTGCTCAGATCCAGTCAACCAATCCACAAAAGCTGTAGTAGAAACAAAAGGGTTTTAAATGACTGTAAATATGAAGATAGCTCCGGATGAGGGGAGAGTGAGATTTGATTTTTTTAATTAGAGAGACAAATAATGTATTCTAATGGTAAGAGGATTTGCTTGCTACAAGATGTCATTGTTCATAAATGCTTAATGTCCTCTTGCAGGCCCAGGAAATCAGAGGGACTAAATGAAAAAAGGCTTTGGAGGCTGAGAGTGAGGTTGTTACATCTCTAACAAAGGCAACTTTTCTCCAAAGTGTTTGTCATATATGGAATAAATAAATATTAGTAAGCAATTTACAGTGACCATACACAGTGGAAAATAACACTTTCTCATGCTTTAAGGGATACTAGTCTTTTAAGGAACTCACCATAACATTGCACGAATTAAGTCCTTCAGGATGCTGTCCCATGTACTGTGCTAGATCTGTGTGCTAAATAGAAGAACTTGAGGCAAAGATACCAGTGTAAAATGCTTCTGCTGACGACTCTTCTGTAAATGGAAAAAAAATGCGACCACTACAAAGGCGTCTCTTTCACCTTGGCAAACATCTGATCTGATGCAGCACACAAGGATGTGCTTAAGTGCTGGGTCAAATCAGGGACCTGGTTGACCTGTTATCTCATCCCAGCAGTTTATGACCTGTAGCTGATAGTTAACATACTTGTACCAGAATTAACCATAAAGCTGCGGTAAGAAGACATAGCTCTTTTATTTTCAATGTAATTTAGTTGATAGCTATCAGCAAAAGCAACAGAACTACAAGACTCATGTAGAGAACTTTTTTATTGGCATCTTGCCCTCCCCATGAGAGCAACGTGCAGCTTGGTCATGGTGAGCCACTGTGCCAAATCTGACCCCAGCTGAGATGTGAGCTCATATCATTACTTTCTACTGGCTCCAGAACAGTACTATTATTGTGTTGTCAAGGCAGAAATGGAGGTAAATATTGTCTGGAAGATCCTCACTATTCCACAATATGTGGAATCACTTTTGCATACAGCTGTCACACACACAGAAAGAAAAAAGTAAGGTTGTGTGGCTGGAAAGCAGGAGATCAAGAAGGAAAATCAATCATTGCATTAACGCATTACAACTTGTTTCTTTGTAGATGTCTCATAATGCAGTCAATTCATTCTTCGCAGTACTTCCTAGTACAGGAAGTGTACTCCACAGGAAGCTAGAAAAAGATCAACTCACCACGTACTCAAAGACAAATGTTAGTGTCTCCTTGGTCTGGATAATATCATGAAGCAGTACAATGTTGGCATGTTTCAAACACTTGAGAAGAGAAGCTGGGGAAACACAAAAGGAAGATCAATTTAACTGCTGCTAGTGGAAGGAGAAAGTGCATACAGTAAGGCAGTGAAAATAAAAAAACTAGTCTAAACTTGGCGGTTCTGTAAGAAGCAGCAACGACTGAGTCTGGAGGACAATGGAACAGTTTCTTAGCTCCTCCAAGTATCAGGGCTTGCAGGAACCCATCCATCTCTCAGAGTTGGGATCTTGCCTCTGTCAGAAATAGCAGTTCACAGTTCCCAGCTGTCAGCTTCTCAGCTGAGGAGAAATAATTTCTTCAAGGCAAACACTGAGAGGCAGGGGCTATGGTCTCTCAGAGCCAGAATACAGCAGTCCCCTGGCCTGTCACCAAGCTTCTCATCCTTCTCCCATCCACCTCCTGGCAACTGCCCTCAGAAGGGCCCTTAAAACACTTATGGTGAAAGCTGAGTTTCTATCAGCTTTCAGCTTCACAATGTTAGGGTGTAAAAATCTGCCAAAAGAAATTATGTAGATGCTAAGCTGAATTCTCAATTTAGCTCTGTGCTTAGAGAAAGCAGGTTGGTTACTTTCCCTGGTTTAAAATTTAAAGACCAGAGATGATGAAGTTACTGTGAACAGTAACTTCTCTGTATTTATACAACTTTGGCATGCTTTTTCTTTTGGCCTAACTATCTAAAAGCATAATTGCAACAGTGTGGCCCCGGTCCTTAGGTGTTGACATGCCTTCACCAAGCCTCAGCACATCTAGGGTGTGGAGACGGAGTGGACAGCGCATGGGAGAGTGGGAGAGTTTCTGCCTCCATAAAGACAACAGAGCACTGACTGATACTAAGACAAAAGCTAGGCCTTCTGAGTCTTTCAGCCTTGTGTTAGGTTTCTCATGATAGAGCAGGCTCCAGCCCACACACTTATGAATGCAGCTCCTCATCAGAAAGTCCCAAAGATAGACTCTATGGGGGAAGAGCATGCACAGTTTCATCATTTGCTACCACAGGTTTGAGACAATAGTTGCTGTAGCTCTGTACAGAGGAGGGATGCAAGGAAGTGGCGGTGTTGGGATCATTCTGCCTGTAAATGTCTTGCACTACTGAAGAATGCGAGCCAGTTGTTATACTGAAACTGTGCACGGACAGAAGCCCCAAAGCTCAACAAAAACAGAAGTCTCTGACTCCAGATTTTAGTCCAGCCTCTGACATAGCAGAATAGTCTCAGAATTGCTCAAGACTCACCTTTCTCTGCTGATTAAGACCAAATTAGTTTACTGTCAGACCACACAGTGCTACAAATTTCATTCAGATAAGACATAGGCATAAAATCTTGTTTCTGCTGAATTAGCCAAAGCACGCAACATAGAACTTGGGCTGGCTGTGGGAGGCCAAAGGAGTTTTGGTCCTGGATAAAAGCTGCTTTTTGTTTCTCAAGCAATCTGCAAAAGATGTTTGAAGAGTTTCATGCTGGCAAAGCAAATTTATACTGGATTAGCACTTTGCCTTTTGTGACCACAACAATCTCACCTGGTTCTAAAAGCCCTATAGCCAGATATACTGTATTACACAGCTGTGGACTAAGCATATGTCAGTACTGAGACTGCTGGGCAGTAAGGGATGCCTAATTCAGAATAACTACTGGAAAGAGCACAGATTGTAAATTAGTTCTTGCACTGTGCTTGGTTTTGCTTCCATTAAACTGCCTCTAGTACTGATGTTAGTCTATTTAACTACCACCAGTGTGTTTCCAGTGCACGGCTTAAACACGCTCCACATTACACCTAATTATCGATGAACCCAGTAAAGATACTCTGGCTAGATCCCATCCACTATGGAAAGTGACTGCTAACCTGGCTCTGTGATACCTCAAAAATCCCATATGACATAGCTGTTGCTCCAGAGGAGCACTACAGAGGGTTCACGGTAATATGAAGAATTCAGCGCCTATGCCTGAGTCAGACCTCTGGGAACTGCTCTGCACTTGGTTGCTTCTACAACCCCCTGCTGGGGTGTCAGGTGCTACAGACAGAACTGAGCTTTAAATGCATTTCTTCTCTGTGGGGCTTCCTGGGGTGAAGTTGCTCTTTGTCAGGAGAGTGCCATTCCTCCAGAGTAGCAGAGAATGCACTGTGTTAATAAATCTTGTGCTTTGTTTGCACTACTGACTTATATTGTAAATTTGAGGTGTCAGATGCTGCAAAGCTCAGCAGCACACAAAAGATGTATTTAAAATAGACTCTTCATAGGATCACCCTTGTTTTCTCCCATAATGAATGAAGTTAACACTCTCAGTGTGTCCAGTAGAGCGTGTTAAAGGAGTGCTGATCTTCAGAGCATCATTAGTTCTATGTAGATAAAGCCTTTAAGGTTTATTTCACTGGTGGGCTACAAGTGTAAATGCAGAGCAAAAGCACCACAGCAAATGAGTATATAGGAAACTGTAACACATGCCATTCTGCAGATAGGCATATTTAGGTATCTCTCTGCTTTCACACAGAATTGGACTAAGGACTTTGTAAACTTTATCTTAATGACATCATTATAAACCTGGGTCCACTGACCTCTCTCATTTTTCTGAGTTGACTGGCATGAGAATCCTTCTGTGCTAGGGGCTGCTCTGTGAAAGCTGGTGCACCTGGTCCCTGACACTCTGTCCCCATGGTGACAAGATCAACTCTAGTTTTGAACTGTAGTAAGAAGTGGAAAAAAAAAAAGTGTTACCTCTTACATTGATAGCTTTCACTAATACCAGACAACAAACCAGCACAAAGATTGCATATTTCTGTTTAAGGAAAAAAATGGATTATGATCCTCCTGGGATTGTAGAGCAGACAAAAATAGAAACCTTAATCAACCAGCTAGTTTGTGAACTTGGTCTGTAGGGACATATAAATACATTCAGCCAAAATCAAGCACTTAAACTAAAGCATTTATTTCTCAAAGAAATTGAGAGAGCTGCAGACATTTTCCCCGGTGCTCCACAAGGTCAACCAATAGAAAGAATTTCTCACCAGGCTGAAATGACAGATGCTATTAAACACCAGTTTTATTGAAAGTGTTTCTCATCAGGCTGGGATGTGTGATGGTCCAGGTATCAGCTGCCATCACACAAGAAAGTGGCACTGTTTGTGATAACAACAAGCAGAGACTCTGGTGCAAAGGGCACTTCCAGTCCATCAGCACACTATGCAACTGTTGTGCAGTGCTAGTGTATAGTAATGGGAGTGAGAAAGCAACTATGGAGCAGGTAGCAGGCAGGAGGTGTAAGAGGGCCCCTACACTGCTAAAAGGACATGCTGTGGCTGCAGCTGGTACTTTCCTTATCACAAGCTCAGATGCATCTGTCACGAGGGAATACACCCACCAGCAGGTTCTCTTTCCATCCATCACATGCTCACCCAGCCCAGCACAAAGATCTCCTTCATGAGGGGATAAGGAAACCAAGAGTTGTAGGAGAAGGATAGCTGGCACATTGAGTAGGCAAGAAAGAACTTAGGAAGACATCATATGGAGCTTTTTCAGGTTAAAACAAATGCTCTTGAAGAATGATGCTCTTCACCAGTGTTTTAAGAAGCTCTTTAGTCTTACCTTCCCAAATGGTTGTAAAGGGCACCTCTTCCTCTGCCTCTTTCCTGATCATTTTAATGCCACCAACTGGCCATTGATCCTGACAGGTCAAAGTGGAAAGTCACATGAAGCACCTCAGCGCTCAGCATGACAACAACATTAACAGTACCTTGGGATGCTTTGCACCCAAGCAAAATTTTTAGGGCTTGCTCTCTCACCTAGGCCAAGCTCAGAAAGGTATTGCAAACCACCTCCATCTTGTCATTAGCAGCAAAATGGGAGCCAGCCTGCCTGGCTAGTGTAGCACCATTCTGCTGACCAGGTATTGCTAGAGCACTGGCTTTGAGCAGTTCCCATTCTGACCTCCCCCAGCTTTCCTGACTCCATGTGATGGCAGCATGGCCTCACCTCCAATTTTTTCATCATGCAGGGATCCCTCATTCCAAGAAAAACCCTCATTCCCTCCCTGGAACAGCCAATCTCTTGGCACACTGCTGGGGAGCAAAGTGTTTTTGTGGAGCCTCATGACTGTGGTGGAGTTCTCTGAAAAAAAGGCATGGGGCTTTGCAAATATCCTGGTTAAAGGCAAAGTGGACTTTTGATTTGTCTTTATCTTCCTGTAAGTACTCTGAATGAGCTCATTCTTACAGATTCCCAAGCCAGGTGGTTTCAGTGGGCACTGGGAAGGCAATATTGGCACAGGTGATCCTTGCTCACCTGCTGATCCCCTCGTACACAGTTGCAAAGTATCCTTTGCACAGCTTCTCTAGATGTACGTAGGATGTGGCAGCTCCAAATGGGATGCCTTGTCTCTGCTTCATGTAGAAATTGGTATGTGTTTTAGCTTGCTGGATAGAACAAGAAGCTACTAGCATGTCATTCAGTAATTAAATACTGATTAATGGCTAGAATAGTCATAGGACGAAATATCTCCTGTCTGGCTCTATGGATGCTGCACACTCATCCATTTGAACCTCTCCACAACATCCTGCTCCTGGAAAGGATCAGCATAACACCAAGGCCTCTGCATCTTGCACCTCCAACTCTGGAGGGTGTGGAGCTGTGGGGGTTGCCGTGCACGTAGCGGAAGGGGTACTCTGGTTACATCCCACAGCTGGCACAGGAAAAGAAAGCAAACCACAATTTTACCGATATGATTCTTTCCTTTCTCCTTGACTGAACTGGCTTTGAGCACTTTGCATCATTTTCATCAACCTCCCCAGCAATCTCCAGTAAGTTTCTCAGCTCCACCTGTATGGGGAGCAACTGTCTGTGTGTTCCTGTCTTGGTAAATGATAGCACTCACTCTGAGATAGCATTCACACAAAGATAAACCTGCCTTAACAGCAGAGGAGACTTCTACCAGTACCATTCTGAATGCATGTTATTCTCTCTTACCCTTGATTTATTTGTCTCTAGACAGCAATCTGTTAGGGCAGGGACTAAAAACCAAATGCAGGAGTAAATTTCAGGAAGTTTAAATTTATGTTGTCTTCTCCTCCTTAACCCCCTGCCCCCTCCCACCACATTGAGCCTTACTCACCACTGTATAATTTACACAGACTGTTAATTTGGCCTATGTGGCATAACAGTGTCCTAAACTATGAATTAGTGGTAATGAATGGCAGGCAGCCTGCAAGTGTCTCCTGAGCAGCTACATTGGATGGGTGCCTGCATTATCATTTGACTCAAATATAACACTATTTGTAATCTATGGCATGCTGCCTCCTCCAGAACTGTAGGTTGTTGGTTCCCTCCCTGTTTTACACCACCACATTGGTATAGAGCTTGGTGGAGTGCAATCTTCTCCCTATTCATCACATCAAAGGCACTTATTGTCATCTAAGGCATTGAGTACCCTTTCAGTAGCCTCACAAGCCTGCAGCTGCAAAGTTTGATGCTGTCTGGTTAGAAGCAAATCACACTCCCACAAGAAGTGGAAGAACCCAGGCTTAACCTATCTCAATGCAGGAGTATCATCACAGTGTTTTATTAAATACCTGTGCTGTAAATGCTGCCTCTGTGTGCTGAAGCCCTTTCTCTCTGAACAGCAGTTGCAGCATCCCGGTCTGACAGCACTTAGACACAACATGTCTCCCATATTATCCTGTTTTATTTTAAATGTATCTCTTTTTTTCTCCTTTGCTCCCCCTCATCCCTCTCTCTGTAATAACAGTACATATGACTCGCATGAGGTCTCTGCCTAAAGCAGTCTTGTAATTTCTGCAGTTTTTCTTTGATCACACACAGTGATCCCAATCACCCCAGAGTAGCTCCATTGATTCCAGCTCATTGGGCATGTGTCCTCCAAAAACAGGCCACATTTTTTCATATCTAAAGATGGAGAATTAAGCATTATATTCAAACTTTCTGCTCGTACAAATTTCTTTCAGTTAAGCAACTCTCAGTGGAATATGTTAGGTAAAAAAGTGATAGGTTTCATACGGGAACAGACTTTGACTTCCCTCCATATCTATACCAGTTATTATTCTACATGCCATTAGGCTTTAAGTTGAGCTATCTGAGCAGTGTGGCTAAGTTGTGTTTTCTGCAGGAGCTGTACATTAACTGTTCTTGCTTTGGTATTTATGTTCTTAGCCATGATGTAGTGTCAATGTCAGCATGAGTAGCTGTCTGTCTCTGTTGGATCATTTGTCTAAGGGATGCGATGACTTGTAGCTGACTTGTTCAGATGTGAAAATATCCAGAACCAACCAATTAATCAAGCCCAAAGGAGATTTCATCATTTTGTACGGAGCAGGCAATACACAGTGGACTTATGCTGGATATGGACAGACAAAAGTCCCCTTCTTTCAGTTCCCCATGAATAGGACTTGTCATGCAGCTTCCTAGGACCAACACCCAACCCACACTACAAAAATGCTGACAAGGGGTGAGGGAAAAGGTATCATACTGTGGAACTTTTATGCTGGTCCTAAAGTTTTCATTTGAATGCATGATGTGAAATTTTCCCTTTGATTCACTGTTCTGGTGTCTAAGAATAATGCTCTTTCCTTGAGGAAAAGGATTTTTTTAAGCAAAAATGTCCTGGGAAGGTGAAGTGCTGGGGCTGGGCTGTGGGCCCCGAGTTGGTGTTGACTTATCGATGAGTCACAACCCAGCAACATGTTTTGTTCCCCAAAGCCCCAGAGGCAGAACTGGGCCCACCTGTGTAAGGCTCTGCCTTCCTCCAGGTGATTGTCGTTGGGGTGGTGGGCGAGGCTAGAGCTATATCAACCAGGAACCAGATCAGTCTGAAAAGAAGTAGGAACTGAAGCAGTTGGGGAGAAGCAACAGAAGAAAGAAGAGGCAACAACAGGGAGCTGATCAGTTGCAAAAGAGTTCCTGCAGAAGAGAGTTCCTGTTGGCGCCAGTTGGAGGAGCTTTTTGTTGTGGGCAGCTTGCTGAGGTCTCTCTCAGTAGCGTGTTCCCCTTTGGCTGATTTGAGATGGAGAAGAGTAAACAGATGAAAAATAAAAGATGAAGTCATGCTGAGGGGATGTTGCTGAGTTTGGTGTTGGCCTGAGGAACAAGAGAGCTAGCAGCACAGAAGGCAGTAACAATTTCTGTGTCATAGCAACCAAACTACTGAGCCATGACATGGCAAGAAGGAGCTAACATAACTGGAAGACTTATTTAAATTAATTTTCTTTTGCGTTCCCCAGTTAGCCATAATTTGCTAAATATCTATCATGATGGACTTTGATATTCTATTTATTTTCCACATGTTCTTTGAGCCATCAGGATACAGCAGTAATTTGGATGTGTTGTCCAGGCATGAAAAAGGTTGTCTAGATGCAACATAGTAATAAACTGGTTATGCAAGTGTCATTTGCACATCTGTACACAATTTCTTATTTTGGAAAGTATTTTTATTGTTATGACCATATGTATATAAATGAACTTTAAAAATATATTTAAGCATAACTGCATTTTAAAGGAATAGAAAGATAAATGCACAGAAATAAGACAATATAAAATACACATATTAATTCATAAGAAGATTAATCATTTTAATCTTAGGTACATTTTGTGTCAGGGAGTAGAGGGAAATTACTCAGTTACAAAGAAGTCATCCCACTTCTGTCAGTTACCAAGAGCTGGTAAAGCTGGTAAATGGTAATAGCTGTCGGTTCTGGTTACTGAGAAAAAATAACAGAGTATTGATTTCAGTTAGCAGAGGAAATGTTCTCATAGAAATGTTTAATAGTTACCCTTAGAAAACACAGAATCATAGAATTGTC
>VYZX01017247.1:6882-62934 GCA_013401335.1 Brachypteracias leptosomus | reverse complement strand
CCTGCTGCCTCTGCCTCAAGGCGTGGCGCCACCAACCCATCTCCCTCCCGCTCTCCCTGATGCTCCCGAGCCGCTCCACCTCCTCTCTCAGCGCTGCCACCAGGCTGAGCAGCCCGTTCCCCGCTCCCCGCTCCCCCCGCACTCCGGGGCTGTTTCCGCTGCCCTGCGCTCCGAGGGCTCGGCCACCCCCGCCAGCCTGACACCTGCGCGGCTGCCCCTCTGCGGGGAGCTCCGCCTGGGCCGCCGCCTTCCTTCTGGCAGCGGCTTTCGGCCGAGCGGCGACCATGGCCAACTCCTGCTCTGGGAGGGCAGTGGCCACGGCTGCGCTCGCCCCTCGGGGACCAGTGACAACCAGTGGAACATAGCCCTGCACTGGGAGCGCTCTCGGCGCCCCACGAGGCCCCGGCGGATAGCTCCGCTGCCCACGGGATCCCGGGTTCGCGTCCTCGTCGTCCTCCCGCCCCGCCCCGCCCCTTCCCCCCCCGTACACCGGGATCAGCTCCGACCGGCTCCGGAGAATTGCTCCGCTGTTTGCGGGATTCCGGGTTCGGGTCCCCCCCCGCCCCGTACGCGGGGAGGGGCTCGGGCCGGTTCTGGGGGGTCACTCGGCTGCCCGCGGGGTTCCCGGTTCGGGTCGTTGTTATCCTCCCGCCTCACACCCCCGTGCACCGGGCTCGGCTCCGACAGGCTCCGAGGATCGCTCCGCTGCTCGCGGCATCCCGGGTTCGGGTCCCCTCCCCAACGTACACCGGGAAGAGCTCGGGCCGGCTCCAGGGGCTCACTCGGCTGCCCGCAAGCTCCCGGGATTCGGGACACCCATTCCCACGCCCCACCGCCACCGAACACCGGGATCAGCTCCGACCGGTTCCGGGGATCGCTCCGCTGCCTGCGAGGTCCCGGGATTTGGGACACCCACCCCCCATACCTTACCGCCCCGTACATCAGGATCGGCTCCGACCGGCTCCGGGGGTCGTTCCGCTGCCCGTGGGGTCCCGGGTTCGGGTCCCCCCCACCCTCCTGGAGATCCTCGGGCCGGTTCCAGGAGTCACTCGCGGGCTCCCGGGGTTAGGGTGTCCCCCCCACTCCATACCCCGGAAAGGGCTCGAGCCGACGGCGGGGGCCCGCTTCGCTGCCTGCGGGATCCCTCGTTCGGGTCGCCCCCACCCCCTCCTCCATACCGCGGGAGGTCCTGGGGTCGGTTCGGGGGGTCGCTCCGTTAACCGCGGCACCCCGGGTTCGGGTCGGCCCTCCCCTCCTCCCCCCGTACACGGGGAGGGGCTCGGGCCGGCTCCGGGAGGTCACTCGGCTGCCCGCGGGCTCACGGGGTTCGGGACACCCACATCCCACTCCCACCGTACACCGGGATCAGCTCCCACCGACCCCGTGGGGTCCTGCCTTCGGGTCCCCTCCGTCCCCCCCACCACTCCATACTCCGGGACGGGCTCGGGCCGGCGCCGAAGCGCCCGCTCCCGACGCTGCAGCCCCGCTGCTCCCAGCGCCGGCCCCCCCCGCCTCTGGCACAGCCCGAGACCCGCGACCGAACACCGAAACGCCGCAGCCCCAACCTCTGACCGCCCTCACCCGACACACCTGCAGGGGGAATGGACTCCCACCTTCACCTACAAGTTAACCAACCCAACCCAACTCCAACACCACTAACAACGGCACACACCAGTGCTACGCGTTCCAATTGCTCACCCCCTGCACACCCACACCAGCCCGGAGGGGAAAACTCCAAAACTGCGACCTGCCAAGACAGAGGCCACTTTGCTGCAGCCCCACTCAATGCTCAAGATCCACTGACCAACGAATCCCGATGTGTCCCGCTCGCCCTGCTCCCTCGCACCTCCTTCGGCACCTCCACGGGGCTTGATAAGACCCGCGAAACTGAAAAGACCTTGACTTTCCACCAACTAAAAACAGCCCTCTACTCGAAACGTTCCCCTCCCACACCCAACCCAAAACACCATCCAAAACTCTTCTACCTACTAACAAGAAAAATTAGCTCTGGCCCAGCACAAAACACCTCTCCTGGGCTGACTTAGAGACAAACCAATTCTCTTCAGTGATTTTACTTTCCAGCACTCTCTTCTGAACAACTGCACCTCCTCAAGCTCACAGCATGTTCTCCCAAGGACTGGTGTGTGCAGAAAGGCTCTTCCTTACCCTTGCTTCTCTGCACACCAAGATCACTGCTACATCTTGTGCACCACAGCACAGAAACTGAAAGGCTGCACCTGTGGGGAGGAGCGGCCGGGACAGGGGACCCCAAACTGACCAGCCAGGGATTCCAGCCCATGTGCAGCATGTTCAGTGTAAAGCTGAGGCAGCACCAGGGTCTTGATCCCTTTTTCCTTTGGTGGGTCCTTGTGCCTTTCCCTTCGGTCAGCCTTATGCATTTCGGGGCCTTCTTCCTTTCGGGACCCAACCCTTCCCATGGCCCTTCTTTCTTCTCCTCCATTTTGCCTTTGATCCCAATTCGTGTGTTCCTGAACCCAGTTCCCATCAGCTGCTGAGCCCAGTCTGGGACTTGCCCAGTGCCTGCTCCACAGCCTCAGTGCTGACAGTGACATTAACTGCTACCAGGGGGAGGTTGGGTTTGATACCCGTCTTCTATATATTTGTATATATTTGACAACAAGGACCCTCAGAAGTAGGAAAAAAAAAAAAAATCGAACTAGTGACGCTACCTTAAAAGAACAAACGTGAAAGAGATGCCCACTGTGCCTACTGTTCTTTAATGATTGCTGCAATTTCTCAGAAAAACCTTGTTACCTTTATTAATATCATCATAACAGCCAGTACAGACTCGTGCTTCTTTCTCCATGTAGTGTAGTTTGCATTTTCGTTTGCAACAGCCAACACAAAACACCTGAACCAGAAAAAGATTAAATTAAGTCTTACAGACAAATTCCCAGTATTACCCGAATTAAGTTCCTATTATTATTATTTAGTCCTTTTACCAAAGGCCGTTACATAAAGCAGGCGTACACATTCTGGGAAGTAGGGAAGAAAACAAGGAGCTTTAGCACCCATCTTCAACACATTTCTGCTCGGGGAGAAGGCTGGACTAGACAATTTTCAAAAGCCCCTTCCAACCCAAACCATTCTGTGATGCTGTAATTAAGAATCTCAAAAGCTCCACAATTTGGGCCAGACTCTAAGGTCTGCCAAGTCTGCTTTTGATCATGGGCCTCCCTATCCTGTTCCCTGAACTGCACCACAACCTATCCATACCAGAAGCCTTTTGATATTTGTCACGTACACCTTTTGGATCCAAGAAATGCTGAAGACATCCACAACCCAATCTTCCACACATGGCCAGGAATGCCCACATTACACAGCTAAGTGCTCAGCTTCTGCTGACTCTCCTGCTCCAGCTCTGAAACAGAGCAGCACCTAAAATTTCTTGCTGTGAGCAGATCTAACCACATAAGGCCAGGTGTCCACAAAAATAGCTAAAATTGGGGGTTAAGTTGGTTTTTTTAGATCATAGCTGGAAGCAGCTGGTATACACCTGCACAGTGATTAGAAAACTCTTCCAAGAAATACACTTGTTTGATGCAACAGGAAGAACTAGAGATCCGGGTGCGGTCACAGGGCCATGATCTCATTGCAGTCATGGAGACATGGTGGGATGGCTCGCAGAACGTTGTCATGGGTGGCTACGTCCTTTTGGGAAAGACAGGCCAGAAAGGCGAGGTGGTGGGGTTGTTCTTTATGTGAGGCAGCAGCTGGAATGTACAGAGCTCTGCTCAGAGGGGATGAAGAATCCGTTGAAAGCTTATGGTTAAGAATTATAGGATGGGCCAGCATGGGCAATGCTGTGGGGGGACTTCACTACAGACCACCAGACCAGGAAGAGGAAGTTGATGAGGCTTTCCACAGACAGCTAGATGTAGCCTCCAGATCACATGCCCCAGTGCTCAACTGGTGACTTCAATCACCCTGATATTTGCTGGAAAGGCCCCACAGGGAGACACACACAGTCCAGAAGGGTCCTGCAGTGCAGTGATTATAACTTTCTGACACAAGATGATGGAGGAGCCAACAAGGAGAGGTGTGCTGCTGAACCCTGTATTAAGGAAAAAGGAAGGTCTGGTTGGGGGCAGCCCTGGCTGCCCTTGGTAGTAAAAGGAAGACCAGGGAAAGCATGAGGCCACTGCTGAATGAGGTGGGAGCCCTGGTGACAGAGGATGCAGAGAAGGTGGAGTTGCTGAATGCCTTCTCTGCTTCAGTCTTTACTGCTAAGACCAGGCCTAAGGAATCCCAGACCCTGGAGCAAGAGAGAGAGTCTGGAGGAAGGAGGACTCTCCACTGGTCATTGAGAACCAGGTTAGAGAACATTTGGGTAAACTCAACTCTGACAAAATCCATGGGCCCCGATGGGATGCACCCATGAGTGCTGAGGAAGCTGGCTGATGTGGTTGCTATGCCACTCTCCATCATTTTCCAAAGATCATGGAGAATGGGAGACGTGCCTGAGGACTGGAGGAAAGCCAGTGTCACTCCAGTCTTCAGAAAGGGCAAGAACGAGGACCCAGGCAATTACAGGCCAGTTAGCCTTACTTCCATCCCTGGAAAGGTGATGGAACAGCTCATTCTGGAGGTCATATCCACAAAAAGAAAGTTATCAGCAGTAGTCAGCATGGATTCACCAAGGGGAAATTATGTCTGACCAATCTAATAGCCTTCTATGGTGGCATGACCAGCTGGGGAGATGAAGGGAGAGCAGTGGATGATTTCTACCTTGACTTCAGCAAGGCTTCTGTCACTGCCTCACACAACATCCTCATAGGGAAGCACAGGAAGTGTGGGCCAGATGAGTGGACTGTGAGATGGACTGAGAACTGACTAAAGAGTAGAGCTTGTGATCAATGGCAGAGAGTTCAGCTGGAGGCCTGTAGCTAGTGGTGTTCCCTAGGGGTCAGTGCTGGGCCCAATCTTGTTCAACACCTTCATTAATGACCTTGATGAAGGGACAGAGTGCACCCTCAGCAAGTCTGCTGATGATACACCAGAAGCCTGTGCTGCCATTCAGTGAGACCTGGACAGGCTGGAGAGTTGGGTGGAGGTGAACCTCATGAAGTTCAAGAAGGGCAAGTGTAGAGTCCTGCACCTGGGGAGCAATAACCCAATGCACCAGTACAGGTCAGGGGCTGACCTGCTGGAAAGTAGCACCACAGAGAATGACCTTGAGGTCCTGGTGAAAAACTAGCTCACCATGAGCCAGCAATGTGCCCTCGTGGCCAAGAAGGCCAATGGCATCCTGGGTTGCATTAAGAGGAGTGTGACAGGCAGGTCAAGGGAGGATCTCCTCCCCCTCTATTCTGTCCTGGTAAGGCCTCATCTGGACCACTGTGTCCAATTTTGGGCTCCCCAGTTCAAGAGGGACAGGGGAATACTGGAGAGAGTCCAATGGAGGGCTACGAGGATGATTAAGAGACTGGAACATCTCCCTTATGAGGAAAGGCTGAGATCCCTGCGGCTGTTTAGCCTGAAGAAAAGACTGAGAGGAGATCTTCTCAACGCTTGTAAATATCTGAAGGGTAAGTGTCAGGAAAATAGGGCCAGTCTCTTTTCAGTGGTGCCCAGTTAGAGGTCAAGGAGCAACCAATAAAACTGGGAACACAGGAAGGTACACCCCAAAATGAGGAGAAACTTCTTTACTGTGAGGGTGACAGAGCCCTGGAACAGGATCCCCAGAGAGGTTGTGGAGTCTCCTTCTCTGGAGACTTTCAAAACCCACCTGGACACATTCCTGTGTAACCTGCTCTAGGTGACCCTGCTTTGGCAGGGAGGTTGGACTAGATGATCTCGAGGTCACTTCCAACCCCTACTATTCTGTGATTCAAACCCTCTGCAGCCTAATACTCATGTCTGCATCTTAATCTCTCATGAAGAAGCCTTCAGAAAAAAACCCAAACCCCACAACATGCACACAACAAACAGCAGCAACAAGGAAGACACAAATTATATTACAATGAATTTTTTTTTATAGAGTGAAGTAAAGAGTTCCAGGTTACACTCCCTATTCTCAAGTTCACTCCTTTAACTGTTTTGTACTAACAACAGTGACAGGAGCAAGGATGGAACCCCAGAATTCAAATATGCTTTACTGCTTTAGCATTCTCTCTAAGTTTGCACTTAGCTTTAGTCAACTTAGTCAAAACAGGGCCTCCAGAGCCTGTGGGAGTCAGAAATAAGCAGGCTTCAAGGCTACAGCTGCCAACAGTGGGTGCAAACAGCAAGATAACAGCCTGGCTGAAGGCAGCTGAAGTAATTCAACAAGGTGTTAGAACAGAATCACTTTTCTGACCCAGTGAAGAACAAGATGACCTCAGACCCAAATATTACTATTGAACCAAACTGTGACCTGAACAGCCTGTAAGGGTACAATTGCCCAGATTCCTTTGTTCATTGGCTTCTCCTTCCTTTCCTGGGACCCCTTTCCAGAGATGATCCTGCAGATGCACCACTCTATTAAATTATTTACTTTTATAAAATCTGATGTCTAAGAGTCTGCTTTAGAAAACCTGGGATTCAGACCTCAGCCTGAACTACCAGCAGATGCTGGACAGAAGCGTCTGCTGACCAGAGTTAAGTAAGTGGAAAGAACACTAAAAGTCTCCTGCTACTCCAAATTATCTCCAGGAAAACAAAGTGGATTAAGGGGAAAAAAACCCAAACAGTAGTGATAAAGAAAAACTTAAATTATTACAAGTGAACTCCTTTAAGTAGGAAAATTCACTGTAAAAACAGTAATACTTGACTGGTACAATATGAGCTCAAAAAATAAACTCTTCCAATTGCTTCTGCATAGTGTCACAGGTAATGTACCCCAACTGGAAATGCACATGCTCAATAAAGATGTTAAGAATGTAACTGGTGAAGATTAATTGCTAATCAGTTACAATCCACCTTAGGGCTTCAAATGCTGAGCAGTACAATCCTTTGCAACTAGTGTTCTCCTCTTACACTTGCTGCCATTGGGACGCACAGCCAAGGAGACAGCTTAATCCTAATGCACAGGAGACAAGAGGTGAAGGCAAGCTAAGGGACAAGTAATGTGACAGTAGATGGGAGACAAAGATGAGGCTGCTGAGCAAAGAATTTGATTCTAGTTGAGCTAGCAAGAGGAAAGGTATCACAGCAAGAGACAAACACCTAAACAAAGAAACTGCTAAGTGCTAGGGATGGGCAGCCAGAAAGCAGGGACCACTAACTTCACACTTCCCTGCAGCACAGAAGCCAGAATTCCTAAGTGTTGCCATTTTCATCGATACAAAAATAAACTGCAGGACCACATGAAAACAATACAATTGTCTCCCAAAATAGCCCACAGAGGGCAACTGTGAATTCTTACCAGATTCTCCCTATGTCCAAATGGTTGAAAACACAACAACCCACAACATGTCCACAAGGAGTATTTTGTTTGTTTGTTTGAAGACAAATAGTTAATTTTAAAAGGCAAAAAGTCTTACAAGGCAGAAAGTTAAACTGTTGCACATTCAGAAAGCTATGACAGAGTTAAAACTGCATGACACTCCTGTATTCTTAAAGTTTAGATGATCTGTATTGCCTTCACTCACTCTCCCAGTGAACATGCATTGCAATGCTTCCTCTGTAGTGGGTCTGTCTGAGCTGATTTTCCCCATACAGCCCTCATGCAGCCCTAGGACCCAGAGAGTGTTGATAACACACACCCTTGTTATGACTATCAGTGCCCACACGGCACCAAAGGTACGGGGTGGGGGACACAAGATCTGGCAGGGGATACAACCCGGACAGCCAACCCGAGCTGACCAATAGAATACTCCATACCATATGACGTCAGCTCAACTATAAAGGGAGGAGGACAGGGGGGATTCGGGGGAAGACATTTGTCCTCCGAGCAACCGGTACGCGTTCTGGAGCCCTGCTTCCCGGGACAGGCCCGACACCGCCTGCGGGTGGGCAGTAGAGAGTAACGGCTTTGCTGCTTTTGCTTCGTGCGTGCGCGACCTTGCTTTCTCTGCTGTTTATTAAACTGCTTCTTATCATAACCCACGGGTTCTTCTTTTCCATCTTACTCTCTCCCCGCTTGCCTTGCTGACGAAGGTTTGGGTTGTGGGGGGGGGGAGTGACAGAGAGACTAGGGGTGGGCACCGGGCACCCAGCCAGGGTAAACCCACTACACTCTAACAACACTGTTCTTCTGCCAGGAACTCCCCTGTTAGCATCCAAGATGAGCAACACTAACAGCTGATGGTTGTAAGCAGGACTGTGTAGTGAAGGGTGCTTTTATCCCCATCTCTAGCTGAGTACAGAGGTAAAATCACTTCCCTACTCCTGCTGGACACTATTCCTGACACAGGCCAGGATGCCATTGCCCTTCTCGGCCATCCCGGCAAACTGCTGGCTCACGTTCAGCCGTCTGACAACCAACACTCCCAGGTCCCTCTCTGCCCAGTAGTGCTGCAGAGAGTTGTTGTGACTGAAGTGCAGGCACTCAGCCTTGTTGAAGCTCATATGATTCACCTCAGTCCATCGACCCAGCCTGTCCAAGATCAACACTCCTACCTAACTTGGTGTCACCTGCAAACTTATTCAGGGTGCTTTCAATCTCCTCATCAAGATCATTGAAAATATTAAACAGGATTGGCCCCAGCACTGAGCCCTGGGGAACACCACTTGTGATTGGCCACCAACTGGATTTATTTTCACTCACCATCACTCTCTGGGCCCAGCCATTCAGGCAGTGTGTGACCCAATAAAGTGTACACCTGTCCAGGCCTAGGGCAGCCAGTTTTTTGATGAGAATGCTGTGGGGAACAGTATCAAAGGCTTTACTGAAGTCCAGGTAAACAACATCCACAGCTCTTCCCTCATCCACCAAGCAGGTCACCTTGTCATAAAAGGAGAGGAGGTTCATCAAGCAGGACCTGCCCTTCATGAACTCACACTGACTGGGCCTGATGGCCTGGTTACCCTGTAAACGTTGTCTTATGGCACTCAAGATGACCTGCCCCATGACCACCTCTGGTATCAAGGTCAGACTGACAGGTCTGTAGTTCCCCAGATCCTCCTTCCTGCCCTTCTTGTAGATAAGCATCACACTTGCTAATCTCCAGTCTGTTGGGATCTCCCCAATTGCAGCACTCCAGTCCCATGACTCATCCCACCACGTTTCCATGAATGCAACTCTATCATAGTTTTCTCACTGCACAATGGCCTCCAGTTCCTCCCGCTTGTTGCCCATACTTTGTACATTGGCATAGCTGCACTTCAGCTGGGCTAGTAGTCCTGCCACCTTTTTGGAGGGAGAAGCCCTAATTCCCACCAGACCTAATTCTCAGATGCTTCTATAGATACCAGCCTATCAACTCTCGTGTCTTTGCTGCCACACAGATCATCACCCCACCAGCTCCACTAAGACAACCAACTGTAAGACCTTACTACCACACTGTCCCACAGCTACTGGTGTACCACTCCCAGGCTTCTCTCCAGCCAGCCCAGTTTTATCCCCATCCCCTTTTGAATCTATAGATTCAAAGATAAGAAGAGCTTCGCCTTCACAAGCCCTGGTCCTCACAGAGGATTTCAATCACCCAGATATCTGTTGGAAGGATGGCACATCAGCAATCCAGGAGGTCCCTGGAATGCATTGATGACAATTTCCTCCCACAAGTGGTGGAAGAACCAACGAGAAAAGATGCAATGCTGGATCTTGTTTTCACCAACAAGGAGGGGCTGGTGGGTGATGTGAGGCTCAAGGGCAGCTTTGGTTACAGTCATCACCAAACGGAGGAACTCAAGATTCTTAGGGAAACAAGGAGGGTGCACAGCAAACTCGCCAGCCTGGCCTTTAGGAGAGCAGACTTTGACTTCTTCAGAGATCTGCTTGGTGGAGTGTCATGGGACAAAGCCCAGGAGCGGGGAGGGGGCCCAAGAAACCTGGTCAGTATTCAAGGGCCACCTTCTCCAAGCCCAGAAGCAAGGCATCCCAATAAACTGGAAGGCAGGCAGGAATGCCAGAAGGCCTGCCTGGATGAACAAGGAGCTGCTAGACACAATTAGACACAAAAGAAAAGTCTAGAGAGAGTGGAAGCAGGGACAGGTGGCCTGGGAGGATTACAAAGAAGTCATCTGAGCAGCCAGGGATCAGGTCAGGAAAGCTAAAGTCCAGGCAGAATTAAATCTGGGCAGGGACATCAAGGGTAATAAGAAAAGCTTCTGCAGGTATGTCAGTGATGAAAGGAAGGCTAGAGAAGATGTGGGCCCTCTCCAGAAGGAAATAGGAGACCTGGTCACAAAGGATATGAAGAAAGTTGAGCTACTCAATGACTTCTTTGCCTCAGTCCTCACCAGCAAAGGCTCCAGCCGCACCACTCCAGTTGCAGAAGGCAAAGGCAGGAACTGGGTGAAAGAAGATTGCCCACTATAAGAGAAGACCAGGTTCGAGACCATCTAAAGAACCTGAAGGTGTACAAGTCCATGGGACCTGATGAAAGCCATCCATGGGTCTTAAGGGAACTGGCAGATCAAGTTGCAAAGCTGCTCTCCATTATATTTGACAAGTTGTGGTGGTCTGCTGAAGTTCCCACTGACTGGAAAAGGGGGAACATGACTCCCATTTTCCAAAAGGGAAAAAAAGAAGACCTGGGCAACTACAGGCCAGTCAGCCTGACCTTCGTACCCAGCCAGATCATGGAGCAGATCCCCCTGAAGGCTCTGCTAAGGCACAAGGAAAATGAGGAGGTGATTGCTGGCAACCAGCATGGTTTCACCAAGGGCAAGTCGTGCCTGACAAATCTGGTGGCCTTTTATGATGGAGTAACAGCAACAGTGGAGAAAAGAAGAGCAACTGATGTCAACAGATTGTGTTCTCCTCTATCCCTCTAGTTGTAGGGAATGACGAGGGACTGGACAGGATGAGCCAGCAGATTAATACCTGGTTCCGAGCCTGGTGTTACCAGCAGGGGTTTGGGTTTTTTGACCATGGCTTGGTTTACAAGAGACCAGGCCTGATAGGAACAGACGTAATAGCTTATCCCCCAGGTGGAAAAGGGTTCTAGGATGGGAGTTGGCAGGGTTCATTGACAGTGCTTTAAACTAGGTATGAAGGGGGGCAGGGGTGAAACCAGGGTCACTAGAAAGGAGCTTGAATGTGACATTCTATGATTCTAAGTACCTGGACTTGTGCAAAGCCTTTGACACTGTCTCACATGGCAAACAGATCTGATTTATCAACCACTTGGTGGAGGAGGAACTGGCTGGATGGTCACAATCAAAGGGTTGTGATCAACAGCTCGATGGCCAAGTGGAGAGCAGTAAGGAGTGGTGTTCCTCAGGGCTCAGTACTGGGACTGGTGCTGTCTGACATCTTTGTCAGCAACATGGACAGAGGGAATGAGGCTCCCTCAACAAGTTTGCGGTCCCAAGCTGTGTGGTGTGGTCAACGCGCTGGATGCCATCCAGAAGGACCTGGACAGGCTTGAGAGGTGGGCCTACACCAAACCCATGAAGTTCAACAGGGTCAAGTGCAATGTCCTGCACCTGAGTCAGGGCAATCCCAAGCACAAATACAGGCTGGGCAGAGTATGGGTTGATAGGAGTCCAGAGGAGAAAGACTTGGGGGTGCTGGTTGATGAAAAGCTCAACATGAGCCAGCATCATGCCCGGGCAGCCCAGAAAGCCAACCACATGTAGCCAGTAGGTAGAGGGAGTTGATTCTGCCTCTCTGCTCTGCTCTCATGAGACCACACCTAGAGCACTGCGTCCAGCTCTGGAGCCCCCAACACAAGAGGGAGGTGGACCTGTTGGAGCAACTCCAGAGGAGGGCCACAAAGATGATCAGAGAGCTGGAACACCTCTCCTATGAGGACAGGCTGAGAGAGCTGGGTTTGTTCATCCTGTAGAAGTCTCCAGTGAGACCTCTTCGCATCCTTCCAGCATCTGAAGGGGGCCTACAAGAAGACTGTGAAGGGACTTTTTACACAGGCTTGTAGTGATAGGATGAGGAGTAATGGCTTTACATAGAAGAGGAGATTTAGATTAGATGTAAGGAAGAAGCTTTTCATTCTGAGGGTGGTGAGTCACTGGGACAGGTTGCTCAGGGCGGCTGTAAATGTCCCAATACTTGAGATGTTCAAGACTAGGTTGGATGGAGCTTTGACCAACCTGGCCTAGTGGGAGGTGTCCATGCCATGGCACGGGGCTTGGAACTAGATGATCTTTAAGGTCCCTTCCAACCCAAACCATTCTATGATTCTCTCCCTTCTGTATTTTGGTTATCCCTAAATCAGAATTCATTTGCTTTCAGTAATATATCACCCCTCTCCAATAACTCACCTTTCCACATGCACGGCAGTGGTGTCTTCTTTTTGTAAATGTAAACTTGACTTGACAGTTCATGCAGTTGGGTGCCTCTGAATCAGGAACCCACAATGGCTGTTTCCATGAGAGAGCTCCAGGTGTTTTAAGTGACTCTTTATTTTCAGATGTTTGATTTCCTCCAGCTTCAGAGCTGTTTTCCTGAGAGTGCACAGAGGCAGAATTTTTACCAACATTTATGCTGGTGCCCAAGCTAGGAGCTTCTAGGGTAACAGAACTGGCTTCCTGGTTTTCTTTCTCAAGTACATCTGATCTATTCGGTTGTGTCTGATCAACAATTCCTTGGGAAAGTCCAAACAACTGCTTTGGTCTTGCAGCTTCAGTATGAACATTAGAAACCAGTGCTTCATTACCACTCTCACTCATGTTCTGAATACAAGACACATTCTCTTCTGTTAAAGATTCTGACTCACTGGCTGTAAGAGATACTTCATGATTGCTATTAATGCTCATTATCTCCTCCAGTTTTGCTTGTGCATGTTCTTCAGTGACTTCTGTGAAATATAGGTTGTTCACATTTGTTATATTTCCTTCATCTGCATCAGCTTCCATCAAATTACTATCATTTTCTGAGGACTTCACCACACTGGACTGAAGACTTTGTCCGTACAAGAAATCATCAAGCTCAGCATCACTTATTAAAGTATCACTTTTAATAACATCCTCTTCAACAATGAAGTCAGTCATAACTGGGCTCATACTTTCATTATAATAAGAATCTATACCAACACCATATGGCTCAGCTTCATATTCTAGAAAAGCAGAAGCAAAAGCTTTGATTTGCTGAGAATCACCGTCATCACTTATATTCTCAGTATCATACTTCTCTCCATCTGTACTTTTTTCCACAATACTTTCATTGCTTTTAGCTATATTCCCTTCCTGTTCATGCAAGTCATTTTTTTCTCTGGATTCCCTGCTGCAGGGATCTGTGTTAGATTCTCCAGCATGAACAGTTAAAATATCACTAACAACCTCTGCTGTTTCATTTTGAGGTAAAGGATGCACTTTTTCTTCCGTTACAACTGACAAACTACACATAGATACAGGAAGTGGAAGACATGACAGCGAGGTCTGGACATCCTCAGCTGAAACACATGAAGGTGAAGCAGCATTTATCATTTCATTGCTGTTAGGTTCCTCACTACCGACATCCTCTTCTGTGATTTTCTTTTGTAATTCTACTTCAGCTCCTGTTTGACACGAGGAGCCTGGTAAAACACAATTTCCAGGTAATGTTGCATTGCTTTTGTGCAACTGAGGCCTCTCTGGCAGATCTGAAGGCTTACATTCAACACTGCCCTCATCTTCTGAGTCTGCATTTTCTATGGAATTTCTTCCATACATCTCTTTGTTTACTGCAGAGCAAGCACTTTTATCTTGTGCTTCACAAGGTAATTTTTCATAAGATTTCTCATCTTTGGGACTGCATGCATTCAAATTCTGTGATGCTACAGAGACACACAGAGTATTAAGGCAAGCAGTTTCTTCAAGCTGATCAAATACTTCACTGCATTTTACAGATTCTGTCCTGTGTTGGTCATCCCATGCATCTGAGATCTTTGCTGTAGCATAACTGTCTGATTTTAAAGCTAAATTATCAATCTTCTCTGTTTTAATATGCCCTGAATCTTGTAGCATTGAGTTCTCATCTCTCTGCTCTGTACTTGAAACACCACTGCAATCAGCTAATGACACACAAGTAGGAACACATACGTCAAAGCCCATCAAACCTTCACTGTACTGGAGGTCATCTGGCTGCAACTTTTGAATATCTTCATGAGCAACCACTGAATGGATTAAGTTACCTGTGTCATTAACAAGATCACACATAGGTACACTACACCTTCCCAGATTTGAAGCCTGAATTTCATTTAAGGAACCACTGTCCACAGTGGACAAAAGATCAGGTCCAGCAATGCTCTTCTCATTTTGCACTGAGTAACTCAAAAGCATTTCACTTGTTCCAATGTGGCTGACTGGAGAGATTTCTTCTGATGAAGTACAATTGTTATCATCCTCTTGCAGTTTTGGTGTTGGGTACACATGTTGTTGTAAGCAATCAAGAACTGAAGAAAGTGAATGGCGTTTTGAGTCATGTGGATTTTGATGCGTTCTGAAGCAGTCATATTCATCTATTTTAAGCAAAAAGAGATCATAAGCAAAGTTTTAAAAACTCCTCTCTTTCCATAGTGCACTCCCTCTAAATCCCATATATTCATCAATACAAGCTTTTACTTAGCAGATGTTATTGTTAAATTCCACAGTAATAGACATTTGACCAAGGTTATTAGCTAGAGAAAAATGGCAGGTCAGTAACTAACCTGTACTCTGCTCAAATTCATCGAGGAGCTTGTCCAGGTCACAGACTGCAGCTTTAAAGTAACTGTCCATTCTAGTTACAGCTCTAGTGAAGCTTCAGCCTTCTTAAACCTAAAAGGAAAAATACAGTGTTTCATTCACAGCAATTTACTGTTTACGAAGTCAAAGCATTATTATTAGCAGACAACGTCTGTGAAGTTTTTTTTCTTTTTAATAACACTTTCTTCTCTCTCCAAGTAAACAAAAGGCAAGTACAAGCAGGGCTGCAGACTGACACCCTCTACGTACTCTGAGTATGCTCTACAGGATACTCAGCACACTATGCACAATACGCCCATCAAATCACCTTAAAGCAGGAAATTGAGGCTGCCTTACTGAAACCAAATGCATCCGAAGGCACATATTGTGGCATCATAACATCAGGAAATTTAAAACCAGAAGGGATACTAGGAACTTTTAGTTTGACACCCTATACATTTTACACCACACAGTTCACAAAAACCAAAACAGGCCATGATTACCTTTGCAACACAAGCAAACTGTTGATGCCTGCATAATCCCAGACATTTCATGCCTTAAGCTGCAGTAGGAAGAACAAAAAGTGTCTTTGTGTTGGCAGAAGTGACAGCAAGAAAAAAGCCTCTTTTAGGAGTTCAAACCTGACCACCAGTTCAACACTGAGCATGTGAACATGACACTTAAGAGAAACCTTAGTACCAAAGCTACCCAGCAAACAAACCTCAATTCACTTCCAGCTAGAACCAAACGTTTCAGGTAAGACTAAGCACAGCCTAAAACCTGACACACACCAGAACTACAAAGCAGACAGCCAGCTGAAGCACTGAAGTTTGACACAGGTATCTTAACACAGAGCAGCAATGCCTTTAAGTAGGTTGAGGTCAGTATTGCCCCCTCATGATGACCACTGAGATGCCTTTAAGTCCTCCTCTCAAACCTTCCTCCAAGGCCCAGAAGAAAAAAAATAATGCAGCATGGTAATGCAGCTCATCATCTCTACTGTACTCAAAACACATAAAACATTAACATTATTTTCTCTGAGAGCCAAACAAAATAACATACAAAAAACCCAACTTCTTCTTAGAGATTAACAGAAATAGCAGAAAGCTATTTATTAAACACATTTCCCTACTGCAAAACTTCCCACTTCATTTCTTTAATGAAGACTAACAGCCCCTCAGTGTTAAGATTTTTGGTCACTCTCAAGTGCTTTCTAATTCCATGTCTTTTTCATGCCTGAACCCATACTGTACAATTACCTATAACATATAATCAATATTTACATTTCCCTTAAGTAAACCAAAGGGACTCATATCCCTTTAGTCTTAAATGTCTGGAGACTAGACCAGTGGAGATCTGTCCAGTTTTCCTTCTACCCTTATCTGTGGATTTAGTCCTGGCACTGGTTGACTTCACACCATACCCCATTCAATGTACTTGGACCATCTAGTACTGTCTCTTCTCAAAGCTTAGAGCCCAAAGAAATACTTAAATCCTCTCATATCAGTTACACCACCCTGCAGCTACACATCTAGATTCATAGAATGTTTCAGGCTGGAAGGGACCTCTAGAGGTCATCTATGCCTTACTTACTCCACTCAGGTGACAGGTTTCCTCTCACTGAATGGTTCACATGAGTGAAGTGCTGGGGCCTGGGCTGTGGGCCCCAAGTGGAACTGACCTGTGGATGAGTCACAACCCAGCAATATGTGTTGTTGCTCAAGTGGTTTCAGTCCCCACAGACAAAACTTGGTCCACCTGAGGCCCTGCTCTCCCCCAGGTGATCATGGTTGGGGCGGTAGGCAAGGCTACAGCTATATCAATGAGGAACCGAATCAGTTTGAGAAGCAGCAGGGACTGAACCAGTTTGCGAAGAAGCAACAAGGAGCAACAGAAGAAACAAGAAGCTGATCAGTTTGAAGAAAGTTCCTGAGGAAGAGAGTTCCTATAACAGATGAAGAATAAAAGATAAACAAATGAAGACTAAAAGATGAAGAGGAACATAGATGTTTGTCCTGAGTGTGCAAAACGAAGACTAAAAGTTGAAGGTGTGCTAAGGAAATGTTGCTGAGTTTGGTGTGGGCAGGAGGATGCAGAGAATTAGCAGCACAAAATTGGTATAGTCAGGAAGGATGGTTTGAAGGAGGGAGCGAGCTAGCAAAACAATGAGGTGTATTCACTTACTACCACACTAATATGCATGTGACAAAAATACTTTTTTAAGCTAATATATAGTTCTAATAGACTTGCAAAGCACAAGAAAGGTGAAACGCCATAACTAAATGCAGTACTTTGCACCCATATATAAGAAAAAAAAACAACAATCTGAATATAGCACTGCACTGACATCCATGGCCATGAATTAGCCACTCCAATGGCCTTCAGCAAGCTGCAGTCTAGGTCCAGCCTCACCTGGCTATCTAATGAACATCAGGTAGCAACAAGTGCATACTTGCTGCCATTTCTCTTACACTCACGTGAGTAGTGTTCTTGCCCACAACAATCAGCTCATTTCACAACTTCCTGGGAAGTGTGAGATTACAAGTTGAAATGGAAGTTATTTCAGTTAAGAGACTTAAAAGGTTACAGCTTTTGGTGATTCATTAAAAGAAACTGAAATACAGATCCCATCCTTAAAGTATGTATTTATGGACAGCAACAAAACTGTCAAAAATTAGTCCCACAGGTTATATAAACTAGAAATATTGAAAGATTATGAGAAAACTGAGGATCAAGGAAAGCACAATGCTGATTTTTATTCTCTGTACGGATATATTCTACAACTTTACCACTCAAGTACAGCTTAAGTTACAACCAATGTGCAGGCTACAGCTGTGATCCAAAGGGGTGCTGGTCACAGGCCCCTCACCACTCCCCAGCCACACATTCCCCAAGCCTGTGCTTGTACTAGCATTCACTCCTATCTTATCCCAAGAAGCCAGTTCAAAGAGCTAAAAAGATGTACTTTAGAGGGACAACAAAGTCAAATTTTCCCTTGTTCCTCCAACAAAATAGGTCTCGAAAGTGAAACAAACATCAATCCAGCACAACGTCTTGGCAAGGATCTGTAAATCTGTCTGCTTCACCCTTAATTATCTGCACAAAACACTGTCCCTAGAGTTACACCCCTACAAGTTAAACTCCCAATTTACTGCAATCTGAATTAGAATCACAGAATCAGAGTATTTTTTTAATCAGTAATAAATGGGTTTTTTACAAACCCTAATAGCTAATGATGAAAAAAAACACCTACCACAAATAAATGAAGACTTAAAGACCTTCTCTGAAATGAATTTTATTCAGGTGTCTCAATGACACCAGAAGCTCTTATAAAAAAAATCTTTTATATTTCAAAAATATATTAGGGAGAGACAAGTAATCATTTCAGCTATCTTTATCTTGTACGTAAAAAGACCTAAAGATTATCCATTATTTTGCACTCCTAAGTGGCACAAGACAAATTCTGAATGAAGCATATATTCATTATTAGATTACAATGCTAAATAGGTAGATTAGAAGGATGCATTTGCACTGTACATTGTTGGCCCATTAACCTCTATGAAAAAGGAAAGACCTCAATGGAAAGAACTGTAGAACTGAAATGGTCTGCAAATATTTACATCTATGTAATAAACATTAAATCATTTCTACAGAAAACTACCACGATACCTTAGTCTACTGAGCCAATAATGTTGTTGCACTTAGCCAAATCATTAGAGTTTTGAAAAAAAATGGTTCCATTTCACTTAGCAAAGCATTCTGAAGGACTAACCTAACTTCGAATAACTAACATATTATTCCTATAATTTCACTACTGTTTCTTGAAGCGTTTCACAGGTTTTCAGCTTTTCTGAAACTGGCCTCCAAGAAAAAAAAATACCAACCAAACAAAACCAAAGACCTACAACAAAATCAAAACCCCCAAAACAGGGCAGACAAACAGTAACCCCTTACCCTATTTCTCTCACGCTTCTCTGTCCTGAATCCACCTATCTGCATCACCAAAGCCTTCTAGTTTCTTACATTTCAAATCATCTTTCAACAGAAAGATGAAGTTTTATTTTTTGCTCTGTAGATTTGCCTACAGGCAATCCCAATGTTTACATTAAACAGGAAGTGGATTACAAGCTATGAAAAAGCTCTACTGACATGTTTTTTATTAAATGACTGCTTGTTACCCTGAGTAAAAGAAGCTGGTAGAAACCATTTGTTTTAGCAACACATTAAGAATCATGCTTCTAACAATCTGAAACCAGCAGCACCATCATATATATATATATATATATACACACTTCTTTTAAGTAGCCAGAGGTTTTGAGAGAAGACACACCCAGCATCCCCAATTCTACAAAACCATTAAGACAGCAAATGACTGACATGGGAGAGGGAAATGATTGCTTCATAGGGGCAAGTAAAGTGCACGTAGGCATAGAAGGAGTGCTGCGTGTGGAAGAGGAGATTACAGCTGCTTAAGGACACAGATCTTTCCACCACAGGTTTTAGGGGAACTGTTCTGTGAACAGCTTGTCCCTTCACTGTTCCTTACATCATCCCAGTTTAACAGCTGTTCAGTGACACTGTGCAGAGCAAGAACTGACCTGGGTTAAATAGAGCTTTTTCTTAGTTATTTTTCATCCAGAAGACATCCTCACACAGACATACAAAAAAACATGCCAGCATAGCAGAAGGAGCAATGCAGGAGCAAGAAGGAATCACTACCAGCAAGAAAAGTACAGGGAAGATTTATCTGCTTGTCTAGCAGACACCTTCAGGACTTCTGTCAATCCCTTCCTTGCTGCTGTCACCTCTTAAGCATTTAAAGGCATTGACTGGCTGTTGACTGAACAGCATTAAGTGCTACACACACATTCCAGAGTTCAAAACCAACATTCCACTAAGGACTTCTCTACACAATTTAAAAAGGAAAACAACACAAATCTGACTTTTTTTCCTTTTTTTAAATAGAGGTAGTTAGTAGTTTTGTAAAATAAAATGGGTAAGTTAATTATTATCAGCTTAATGTCAGATGACAAGCTGCCTTTTTATGTTTAAGAATCCCTGGAAACCACTCTCTATAGTGTTAATACATATAGGCACTATCAGATCTCCAGCTAATAATCACTGCAGAATTCCAGCCTGCTTTTATATGGAGCAGGCTAAAACAACACAGACAGACACATACACACACAGAGGTCTTCAGGAAACTGACCACAGCAGCCATCCTAACTTCAGGTTACTAGGAAAGTTTTTGCTCACTGCAAAGTTCAATTATTTCAACTCCATCACTGTATTTAATCATTGTATTTAGTCTGAGCAGAAAGATGTATTGAAGCTTTTATCTTCACAACACAATTAATTTTTCCACCTTACCATCCAGTAACTGCCATAACGAGAACAAAGCCTCTGACAGAAAGATAACCATAAGAACTATTATGTTCATAGTGCTATAGAAGTGACGCATCAAGCACAGTATGCCTCTCCTCCCATCTTAAGTGTATTTAATTGTTTAATTATCAGCCTCCTTCTTCTCGCCCCCCTCCAATATTCCTACATCATACACCAACCCACAGGCTCGAGGCTCTACAGACGGGGAAAAAAAAAAAAGGTACAACTGCACATGGGATTTCATCAGTCATCAACAGGGAAGTTCATTACAACCGAGTAAATGCTTTGTGAAAAACTTAATGTTGTCAAATAACAACTAAAATGGCTCTTGCTGAGCAAAGCAACATACTACACAATCCAAAAACTGCAGTGGCTGCTGCCACTGCAAATTTACTAGCTGAATCAGGGTGGAAGACAGAAGTTACAGAAGTTTTCAGACACATAAGGAAAAGCTCAGATGGCACACTGCAAAAAGACTACACTTCAAAAAACTACGCAGCTCCGCTTAAAGAGCAACATTGTTAGTTCAACACAACTCCTTCAGAACAAAACTCTATCAACAGTATTATATCACCACTCAGAAAAATCTATCCCGACATCATCTTCCCCTTCTGAAGTTTTTTATTCATCCACAGTAGTTTGTCATTGATCTCCTGAACAAAAAACACTACCATTCACACCACACAGAAAAAAAAAGTCTGTCAACAATCACTGATTTTCAGCAGTGCTCCAACACACCAGCAGCAAGGCCACAGCTGAAGAATCCATTTACTCAACTGATCAAACTCTCTCACATACTGCCCTAGTGCCATCATCACTAGTTGTATCAGCACTTACTACTCAGCATTAGAAAATAAGTCATGAGAATAGGATTGTTATACAAGGTCTGAAAGATCATTCATCAGTGGAAATCACTGTTGACTCAGTATTTTCATCTTCACTGATTTTTTTATTAATAACCACATATTCATATCAGACAATGTCAGCAACACAGCACTAGACACTGACAGCATCTAGTACTGGCAGTCAACTGGATCCTTTTCTGTAGTCTACTCATTTCTTTAGAATAAACTAGTAACCAGTTCTCTGCCATCATAGCTTGTTCTTAAATACAGATTGAGAATGTTCCCCAGTTTACGCAGTAGGACGTCTTAAAATATTTAATGCCTGTAAGTGTATGGTGTAAGCACGTCCATTATACTTTGTACGCTGTATCAAAATAAATGGAACAGAAGTAAGCAAAACCGTCACCAATATCTCTAACCCTCTGTGGACAATTAATCCACCCAAGCAATCTCAAGTGCAATATACAGCATGAACTGCTCTAAGAGTACTATGCAGTTGGCAAACTGTACATTAGAAACCACAAGGGTTTGTTTTCGTTTCACCACCACCTTCCACTTCCAAAGAGTGCACTTTCTGATGTTACTGAGACTGCAAAATGTTTACTGCACAAAGCTTCTCTGTCTAACGACAGCCTTATTCGTTCTGAAGTACACAAGGCCTTCTTCAGGCCTGGAATAAACTCCAGAGCTGAACGCCAGCCTGGGACACGTTCCTCATCGCCACACGCATCTGTGCCAGGCCAGGCAAGACAAGGACCATGAGCGCCCACAGAGCAGGGCCGACAGTGCCACGGGGAGCGCTGGCACCAGGCCGATAGCCCTGGGGTGGCTCAGACACACGGGTGGCTCAGACCCGCGCCGAGCGCCTCCGAAAACATCCCCGTTCCGCATCCACGGGCCCACAGCGGCTCCTGCCCGTCCCGGCGCGGCCCTCACGGCGCAGCCCCGGCCGAAAGCCCTGCCAGGTGGCGAAACCCGGCGTCCGCCCCCGCTCCCGCTCCGCACCCTGGGCTCCCCGCCACGGAGGGCAGCCCGGGAGGAGGCCGGCTTGCCGGCAGCACACCTGAGACCGGGCCGCGCCTCCTCCTCCGCGCCTCGGTCGGCGTCCAGACCCCACCGCCCAGCCCCGAACCCACATCCTCACCCCGAGGCGGCGGGGCAGGGCCGCCCTCCCGCGACAGGGGCACACGCACGACCCGGAGGCCACAGCCGAGGAGGAAGGGGGGTGGTCGGAGGGGGCAGGGGGGAAGGGATCAGTTCGCCTCAGTCGCCGCCCCGCCCTCCGACAGCGGCGACAGCGCGTCCCGCCTGCCGGGGAACAAGCGCTCCACGCATGGGCGGCCCCGCCCACTGCCCTCATCGCGCCCCAGCTTGTGGGTGGGGGGGGAGGGGGCGCTGCTCGCGGAGTGATGGACGAAGCCACTTCCGCGCCCCGCCGACAGGGGGCGCCCCTCGCCGCTCCCCCGGCGGCCCTGACGTCACCCTCTACCGTGACGTGTCCCGTAACTGCGTCATCCCGCGGATCCCGGGCCCCGGCCCAGTACCGCCACATCTGGCCTGGAAACCACCACTACACAAATCACATCTGGCCAGTCCACCACCCACACTGCTGCTGCCTCACTGAAGACACTGTCAGCAAACGCAGCACCCCGCTGTGGCCCCCGGTGATGTAATTGCTGGATGATTTTTGGTGTTTTCCCAGGATCTTTCTTTTTAATAGATTTATTCCCGCAGTGCCTATATAGAGATCACGACAGTTTCATCCCCGTTTCCATGTAGGCCATTTCCTTCACCGTGCGCCATCTCACACGGCCAGGAGTGTGATTTCCGAAGGGTTTTTACTGGATGTCCCAACGTTTTTGCACTGGGAACTGAAGAAATACTGTTTTCAGGACAGGGGTTTTGGCAGCAGGCGTGCATGGGGCCCGATGACCCCCGGGCTTCCTCCTGATGACTCCCCAGCGTGACATTTCCTCTGTCTGGTTCCAAAACATCCTCTTTCATCTCCATCGCACGAGCCAGCATGTAACTAACCTTCCTTTGATGAGCCAGAGCCTCCTCCTTGTCATTTATCTGTACATTCATTTAAAAGAGAAAGAAAAGAAACCAGCTTGTGAGCCAAGAACAAGGCAGTCCGTGTAAATCGACAGTTGTATCTGCTCCCCTAGGGACTCAGGGTGAAAAGTTTAACAAAATACTGACCAAATCTATTAACATCTTCAGGATTTCGTGAGGATTTTCTAACTCTTCAACCCTCCTGCAGTCCACATCTGATGAGAGCAGGCTGGATAGTTTTTGCCCCAGACTGTTCTTGTTCCCTTGAAGCTTGACACGTCCTAAGGAAAACAAAATTACAAGCACTGTGGAATTGCTTAGGAGGAGAAAAACTACTTTGTAACATCTTTTACACGTGTACATTATTTATACTTCTATATACACTGAAGGTACTCAAGGAATCTAGCAGGCTCACCAAACTTCTAAGCCTGGCACATCCAGGTCAGTGGCTAACACTAATGTATCTTTAAGTGCTGTTCCTAAATTCTGCTATGGTTTTGACCATGACATAAACACTTAAATACTTGCCCTTATCCTTTTTCTTAAAGCAGGAAAGGATAATAAGAACTCTTCCTCTTTTAGAGTGCTTTGTAACCCACAGATGACCATGTTAAGAAGAGTAATAAATACTGATGTAGCTGCACATACATAGTAAAAAATGGTACTATATTTAGTATTTCAGTGAAAGCTCAGCAGGTATTTTTTGCAAGCTCAGCATATGTTTTTTGCATTTCTCCTCCTTAACTCTTAGATAGAAATAACTCAGAAAAACCCCGGCATATTTAATTGCTGATAGCATTTAAAATGGCCAGGCTATGTTTGCCAGATGTTAGCTTTTTTTGTGCTGTTTTTATAATAAACATCATTAATATCCAGAATGTTGTTGTTATTCTAGATAACAGCTTATTTATTTGAGCATGTTTTCACTTGGATAATACAGTTCATGAATGTGTAATAAAAAATGGCTACATTAAAAGGTTGTCCTACAACAGTACTTATATAATTCCACTTATACACACAGGCACCCTGCCATACTGATGCAAAACTTCCAGTAGAAATTCTTCAACTACTGCTAGTAGTTGAATATAGTTACACACTATTTAACATATCTACAGTTCTGACATAACTTTGTTCCTTTTTTTTCTTGACTCTTCAGAAGCCTCAGTCACCAATTAAATCACAACCACACATTTAATACAATAAGAAAGCCTGCCTGTGCCACTTGGCAGCTAACTCCTTTTCTAGTCTCAACCATTACAGATGTACAGCGTGCCCAGTTACCATCATCCTTCAGACGTCTCCAGTTTATAAATTTTGTTTCCTTCTTAATCTTTATCACTTCAGCAAGCCTCAGGGCTTGGTCCTTCTTCTGCATTAGCTGCTGCTCAAATGCAATTCTGAAGGCATCTGCCATTATATAAGCTTCATCTTTACTCTTCTTCAGATTTTCAATCTGTTTTTAATTCGGAGAAAATATAAATTAGTAAATTAAGCAATCTGGAAGCAACAGATGATTTAAAATGTATATTAAGAGACAGATGGAAGCAATTAACACAGACAACTTTTAAATAAATATAATCAGGGAAGCAGTAGAAACCAAAGTGTTTTCTTGCCACGTTGAAATGTGTATTGAAGTCCTTACCCTTTCTGTGCTATGCCTGCACACATCACCACCCATCTACACAGACAAGCTGCCAGCACTGCTCATTTACACACAGAAGAGCAGAAGGATGTCATATGCCAGCTGGGCCAGGAGCAAAAGAATGGCATCTATGTCAGGGATAATAACTTTAGTACAAAGTAACAGTACATATTTCCAAAACCAGTAAGTCAACTGGAATTTCTGCAGTGGGACCACATGGATGGTTACCACATTTGCAGTCAAATAGAAATTAGAATAAAAATTCTAGAACCATACAATTTCACTAAATTAAAAACCTTAAGAGCTTGAAAATCATGCTATTGATTTTGGTGTGATGTAAATATATAGTTTTCAGCAAGATCATCTTCCTGACCTAGCTGGATGAGCAGGTTTGTGACTGCTGATGGCAGGGTGAGGGAGACGTGGAATGCACTGCCAGGAAGGAAAGAAAAGGGTCAGTGGTAGCCCACTGCAAACTTAGGGCATTACAAAAAACATTACATAAAAGAAACATTACATTATTTCTGAGAAGCATTTTTGGTTTAAGACACATTAGTTTGTGTCAGCTGCAGTAGAGTGTTCCTGACTCTATTTAGTTTTGAGGACAAGCACCCCTCTACTTGTTCGTGTCTAAGTCAAGCAGTGTTACCTCTTGCTTGAGATGAAGAAGTTGTTTCCGAGTTACAGCTGCCATTTTAGCACAGGGACAAGGCTGCCCTCCAGAAGTCTTGCAGGTGCAGGCTCCAAGGACTGCCAACTTAAAATCCAAACCAAACCACCAGTTAAGCATTTATCTGCACACACAACACAATCCCAAAGATGCCACAACACTAGCAAAAAAACATCCTGAAACTACAAAGGGAGTGTAACAGGCAGGTGAAACAAGCTGTGAGAGATGTAGTTGTGATTTCTTTTGACTCACAGCCCTGAGACTTACTTTCCTGCAGGATAAACTAACAGCAAAGATTGTCAGCCTGTGTATGCTACTCCCTGCAGATTTATTTTTTTCACTCAATAAAGTAAAGCAGTAGGCATGGGAATTAAGATACCAGGAAGAAAAAAAATAAGCATGGTGGGTTGTGAAAGATAGATAGCCTGATGCTCCTTCTGCCTATGCTTTCTTTACAAGATAGGAATCATGATTAGAAATAGAATCACAAATTAGAATCTGATTAACAGGCATGAAAGGGCAGATTATCAATAGCTAAAAATAGATCCAAAGAAACAGTTAAATAATCAGTAAGCAAAATTAATTTACATATTTTGAATATACAAAACAGCTTTGAAAAACATGTGATACTTACTTCGAGACCTGTAAAATCTGTAATGTCCCTTTTATTCAAGGACATGTTTTCCTGAACAATCTTCTGTTGTTTCACATCTAGCATTGCAAGAAATTCCAAGCGCTGCTGATGTAGGACTATGAAATAAAACAAGGAAAGTGATTACAAAGTCTGCTGCTTTGATTTCCTAATTTCCGAGTTTAATTACACCAAATGGAGCAATTTTATAGTTCAAGCATCATCTTGGGAATATGATGAGACTATGTAGATCTAGAAACTTAGATCCCACTTGTCTTTCCTTCTGTGTTTTCCCAGAGATAATGGTCCACTTACAGAGACACCATTTCATATGTTACTTTACCTCAGTACTAAGTGCTCAACCCTTACCACTAAAAGCAGCTGTTCTTTTATAATAGCACAATAATGGGAAAACAATGATATATGTCAGCTATTTTAAAGCTTTTTGGAAATGAAAAATAAGGGAAGGGGGCTTGAGCCCTTTAAGCCAGCCAGATGCCTGCACAATTTGCAGTTGGAAAATCTCCACTATAAGGCCATCAAGCTGAATATATCAAAGTTTGTGCTGTGAGAATCTTTATGTGGGTATGTTAAAAATTAATGTTTTCAATGCAGATTGCCACTGTGGCAGGAGCACTCGGTGACTTCCCTGGCTGCTGTTGCTTCCTCCCAGGACACAATCAGGAGCACAGACCGGTTGTTGTCCCTCCACACCCAGGGTGTCACCACCCCAGTGAGATAAGATAGGTGTACTTTTTTCACTTCTGATATATGCTCTAAGCTATGTATACCTGACTTTTCCCATCATCTCATGGGTTTTTTCCAGTTCAAGTGACAATGTGAGAAGAAAAACAAACACAACTTGTTTGTTTAAAGAAAGTTTCTGCATACACACTAATATCAGCTGCCAGTAACAAGTGATTTATCGAGACAGAAAGCTTCCTTTGTAGCTAAATCCTGAATTATTCCTGAGAAATAGTATGTGAAGAGGAATAGCTGTTGGTGTCTTACTTGCAGTTTCAGCTTTAAGAGTTTTAACTTCTTCTGTTCTCAGTTTCAGTGCTTCCTTAAGAGCTGCATTTTCACAATATATCCTGCAGGAGTTAGAAAAGGCTGTACTATTCTTTTAAAAAATATTTTTAAATAGGCACTCAAATGGAAAAAAATAAAAGGTTAGCCTGTTAAAACATTCTCTAATACTTCTGTGAATTAAAGCTAGGATTAGTGAAGGGATTAAAGGGAAAAAAAAATGAAAACAGTTGAGTATTCAGAAAGACACAAGCAGTTTCCTCATTTCTGAAATTTTTAATGGAAAAAACGTTAAGATCTTTCGATAACGGTATCTGTACCAATTGTATGTAGTATGTTGTTAGATCCAGATCTGCTAGGCAGGGGCCAATAAGCAACCTAAAACTACTCTTGACTAACTCTCTGTAGAAAATTCTGTGTGTAGGCTTGGTGTGACTGGCGCTAAACCAAGGCTAAGAGAGCAGGCTATGCCAGGCTGGCTTCTGTGAAATCGCTCCTTGTTATCCAGGTTGCAGGTGGCTCCAGGATCTCCACACTCATGCAGGGGGTTCCCTGCAACCCAGATAGCATGCACTGTTCAAATAGGCTCACCTTAGTCATGAAACCACACCCTCACACAAACAATTTAAACCCAGGTATGCTCAAGTGAATGTTAAGAAAAGAAAATGAAAAAAAAATCATTCACGTGTAAGCAGATAGTGCCACAAACTTCAAAGTTTAAGAAGAGGTGAGTTCAAGTACCACACTGCCATTAGAAACTAAAAAAAATTTGTAATTATTGTCCTCTGAAACACTTGCTAGAAACCTTTACTTCCTTGAAAAAACAAAATAGTTATTGGACGTGTGACAATGTGGCTCTGGCCTGAATTTCAGAAAGTAAACTTCCTGTAGTCTTACTACTGTTCTCAAGAACAGCTGTAATTTTAAGCATTACAACCTGGGAATGTACAATATACAATTTTAATACAATTTTCCTTGAAGTATTTAAGTATTTCCTTCTTGAATAGAAAAGTGGCAATTTTAAGTCCTGAATGTTAACACAATACAATTTATTTGGCATCTCTCCTCAGCTGTCAGGAAATGCAGCATGCTGTAAATTCCTGGTTTTGTTTAAAACTAAACAGTAGCCTGAATTATTTCACTTGAATAAACAAAGGGAAATAAATATTCTTCTCATCCTGCTGTCTCAGATATCAGAAAACCTTTTTGCAAAGGGGACTAAGCACCTGGCCTGCAGTTTTCTGAAACCATGTCTCTAGCTTTCAATAGTTGACGCTGGTTTTGTTGCTCCAAACTACTCTGCTACACTTCTGATCTCCTAAGTCAGGAAAGCCAAAGAGCTTTTCAAGAGGCACCCCTTGACAAGTGCAAGTAAGTTAACCAGTGAACAAGGTACAGCATCTTAACAGAACACTTCTTAAAAATGAATAGTTTGTAAACTTTTGGCTTATTCTTTGATTCAAAGTTATGAAATTAAAAAAAAAATAACCTCTGATGAATTAATTCTATAACTCTGATGGGTAGACTTCAGAGATACCATTTCTACATTTAAATGATATTTAAATAAGCAAGCCTGCTAGTCACATTTTTCAAGGTCTGTTATTGCATTATCAGTTGAGTGCCTCTGGCATCTTCTGCTTGCCTAACCACACCTGCTGTCCAGTCAGAGTAAACTTTATTTAAGCAAAGAACCAGTTGATCCACCTCTCTCAAAACCATTCCATTTTACCTGTACATATGATCACACTTACAATGCAAGAAAATAAAGCAATGATTAACCAGCAAATGATATTTCCACATGCATGCACATACCAGTATTTTCTATGCCTCATTTAGATTCAAAGTAAATAAGGACAGTCTGGCTCCAGATGGCTAATGTAGTAATGTAACAGGATGAAAATGAAAACAGCCTAGCAAAGCTAGCCTATATACACACTAAAGAATTCAGAATTAATAATTTTAGTACCTTTAATTGAAAATTATAAATGTGACTAGCAGGAAAATTAAATCAATCTTCTCAACTCTGGAAGGAAATTAGGAAAATACAAAACCCCAGAAAACCTGATGAAGCAAACTTGGGACACAAGAAAGAGGACATATAACATTTAATGCAATTTTAAAAAACCCTCAAAGATACACAGTGTAAGCCAAATACCTGTCATATTTTTCTGTCCATGTGTCTTCTATGTTTTTAAATCTATCCTGATCAAATTCAATTTCCCATTGCAAAATATTTATTTCCTGTGGAAATGAAACAAACCTTCAGCATTTCATTACAAGCCTCCCATGGAAAGGAAGAGGAGGAACTGCTGGTGCTGAATATGACACTGACAGAGATCTAGGTGACAAACAATGATGACAATCTGTGACACTGACAAAAATACATTTGGTGCCTGACACCAGAAAGTTTCACTGATATATGGATTCCAGAATGTGTTGCCTAAACTAATGGTTGTGGCTTATGACAAAAACCAAACCCACATCATCACATTTCCCTGACCTCTTCCTGTTCTGTGAAAAGGTCACATCAGAAGAGAAACAAAGCATAAAACTCAGTTTAACAAGGTAGCTCAATGCCACCTTCCTCCTCCTCCTCCTCCTCCCTGCATTCCCTATAAAAATCTGGCACCCGTTTCTTAGACTCGTTGTGAACTTCCAGCTTAATAACTAAGAAACAGTGCAACGCACTATGAATGACTGTAAAACTCACAAAAAAGACCAACTAAAAGTACAGACATAATACTAGTAACTCTCAGGTATTATTGGTATACACTATAGCATGAAAACATGTAGATCAAAGGAGTGACACATTAACATTTTTCCTTTCTACTCAAAAGAAATAAGAATACTTTCAAAAAAACCCTGGATCTAATAACAAATGTGTACCAATTTAAGTAAACAAGCTAATAACCCCTTATTAATAGCAATGACTTCTATGTTTTTGCACAGATGTCAAGGAAACATGCATGCTTACCTTTTCTAAAGTTCTCTTTTCTTCCTCAGTTTTTTGAAGCATTTCTTTTGTGTGACTAGTGGCTTTATTAAATACTGCCTACAAAAAAAAGCACAACTCTGTCAAATACTGTAATTATGTTTATTTAATTTGGCTTCAAATTTCCAGTTTGTCATCAAGAAAAGTTCACATTCTTAGCTAAACAGGAGCACACAGAATTACAAACACTAGCAACTTGCCTGTAAGCCCCAGTGAGTTCCAACTTCAAGACACTAAATAGTTACTTTGCATAACAAACTTGTGTTTTAATCCCGTAACCTTTTCTATTGAAAGATGTAGCATGACTTAAAATGAGATGATCACAGAATCACAGCATGGTAGGGGTTGGAAGGGACCTCTGGAGATCATCTCATCTAATCCCCCTGCAAGAGCAGGGTCACCAAGAGCAGGTTGCACAGGATAGTGTCCAGGCAGGTTTTGAATGTCTCCAGAGATGGAGACTCCACAACCTCTCTGGGCAGCCTATTCCAGTGCTCTGGCACCCTCAAAGTAAGTTCATTCCTCCTCATGTTTAGATGGAACTTTCTATGTTCAAGTTTGTGCCCGTTACCTCTTGTCCTGTCACTGGGCACCACTGAAAAAGACTGGCCCCATCCTCCTGACACACACCCATTACATAAGTATTCCATAAGCATTGGTGTTTATATATATATAAATAAAAGTGTTTATATGCATTGATAAGATCCCTCTTCAGTCTCCTCTAGGCTAAAAAGCCCCAAGTTCCTCAGCCTTTCCTCATAAGAGAGATGTTCTAGTCCCCTAATCATATTTGTAGCCCTTTGCTGTACCCTTTCCAGTATTGCCCTGTCTCTCTTGAACTGGACACAGTACTCCAGATGAGACCTCACCACAGCAGAGTAGAAGAGGAGGAGAATCTCCCTCAACCTGCTTGCTACACTCTTCTTTGATGCACCCCAGGATGTCACTGCCTTCTTGGCCACAAGGGCACATTGCTGGCTCATGGTCATCCTGTTGTCCACCAGAACTCCCAGGTCTTTCTCCACAAAGCTGTTTTCCAGCAGGTCAGCTTCTAACTTGTATCAATGGGCTGAGGCCAACCATATGGGCTTCAACAAGGCCAAGTGCCGGGTCCTGCACTTGGGTAACAACAAATGCCATGCAACGCTACAGGCTTGGGGAAGAGTGGCTGGAGAGCTGCCTGGTGGAAAAGGACCTGGAGCTGAACATGAGGCAGCAGTGTGCCCAGGTGGCCAAGAAGGCCAGTGGCATTCTGGCCTGTATCAGGAAGAGTGTGGCCAGCAGAAGTAAAGGAGTGACTGTCCCACTGTACTCGGCAGTGGTGAGACCACAGCTTGAGCACTGTGTCCAGTTCGGGGCATCGCAGTATAAAAAGGACATTGAGGTGCTGGAGCTGGTCCAAAGAAGAGCAACAAAGCTGGTGAAGGGTCTTGAGAATAAGTCTTATGAGGAGTATCTGAGAGACCTGGAGTTGTTTAGTTTGAAGAAAAGGAGGCTGAGGGAAGACCTTATTGCTTTCTACAACAACCTCAATGGAGATTGCAGGGAGGTAGGTGTTGGGTCTCTTCTCACAAGTCACAACTGATAGGACAAGTGGAAATGGCCTCAAGTTACACCAGGGGAGATTTAAGCTAGACATTAGGGAAAACTTCTACACTGAAAGGGTTATCAAATACTGGAACAGGCTGTCCAGGGAAGTGGTTGAATAGCCATCCCTGGATGTATTTAAAAGCCATCAAGATAGGGTGCTTAAGGATATGGTGTAGAAATGGGCCTGGTAGAGATAGAGAGCAGTTGGACTTGATGATCTTAAAGGTCTTTTACAACCTACAGCAGTTCTGTGATTATATGCTGGTGCATGGGGTTATTCCTCCTCAGGTGCAGGACCCTACACTTGCCCTTGTTGAAGTTCACAAGGTTACTCTCTGCCCAACTCTCCAGCTTGTCCATGTCTCGATGGATGGCAGCACAGCCTTCTGCTGGGTCAGCCACTCCTCCCAGCTTTGTGTCATCAGCAAACTTGCTGAGGGTGCACTCTGTCCCTTCATCTAGGTCATTAATGAATATATTGAACAGCACTGAACCCAGTACTGATGTCTTCTTTAGGGTTTGTCCACAAAATTGGCTCTTACAACACACCTCTACTTTGATCCAGGTGTAGCTTAATACGAATGTCTGAGTGTAGATACTGCAGAACTATAAATGCATTACACAAGTAGGCTAAAAACAGGAATTTCAACATAATTCATTGTAATAGCAAATGAAAATATTACAACCCATGAAAAAATGACTGACCCAACATTTAAGGCATACTGTCCTCTGAGAGTATAGATGGAGCAATCAACTGAAAACACCTCTGTTTTGCAGCAGAATTTCAAGCATTGCCAAAATCTACACTTTAAAGGACTGGAAAGAAAGCACTATTCTTTAAGTTAAACAGATAAATCCTCAAGCACCCTCAAGGATAAAATTATGAGAACTTGCTACAACCATAAAGTCTTCTTAAATAACTACAACACTTCCATGCAGAAAAAATAGTATATCATAGAAGCCAAGTCTGTAGACACTTGCAGACTCAGTGCTTTAAATTATAGCCCCAGGAAGAACTTAAGGTTTTGGGGGTGTTGATAAGCAGTGGCTGGAAGATTTCTTCTGTTTTCCTTGCTTTGTCACTAAGTACCTCAATGATTTCTGAACAACTCCTACCATGCTCTGCAGAATTCTTAGGGCTTCATCTTTTCCTTCCAGCTGTCTTTGAGATGCTTCAAGCTCAACTTTCAAAATTTCAACTTCCTGAAGCAAAATAAAACAGATACACTGAGTGAAGGTCAAAGTAATCCTGTTAAACTTGATTGTAACAGCAATGTAAATTTGCTCTCTTCAGAAAACAATTTTCCCCTATTTCTAACCTATATGACTCTTTTATAATAGCTTGCTTGTAATGAAGAATGTTAACAATGCATGCTAGCACAAAATACTTAGAGAAGAATACTTGTAATTATTTTGCTTTTTGTCCTATTCCAGTGTATTATGAAAATAAAATGCTGCAGTTCTGGCATGCTAAGGACGTTTTATATATTCATACAAGTCTGGAGCTTTAAAATAAGCAAGCAAAACAGAATACAGTTTCATATATGCTGTGGTAAATATTACAAATATATACTAAAATATAAATGGTACTTTAATATGACATACAATAAATAATGTTATGCAAAATAGCCAAACTCTATAGCACAAATACCATGTTAGGCCTGTTAGAGCAAAATCACTACTTGTCCAGAACAAAACAGATTTCCTGCTCCGGGTACATCTTTATGCAACACTCCCTGCTTTAGAAGAAAGCAGTTCTTTAATTTCCAAGAGTTAAAAGAAAATTTACTGTTTTGGGTACTTATCTTTCCTTAATCCCTATGTAGGTCACTCAGTTGTTCACTTGTGGTCATACAACTTTTTTTCCTGGTTCTTCCAGTTTTATTACTTCAGCAATTTCTACTGAAATTGTATCTGTGAGGAGTGGCAATTTATCTCTGTTGTCTAATTGAAAATGAGTAAGGTTCCTTGACATTTTAACTGGCTAGGTACTGAAGGTTCTTCTGGTAAGACAACTTTAAAATGACCTACCATGGGCTATCCTGAGGTTAAAGAATACAGCACAGGCGAAGTGTGTATTTTTACAGCTGAGATCACCCTGCTCTCTGCCTGCAGTGATGCAAACACATCAACAGGTTTAATCACAGTAAAATTAAAATGTGGGAGTTAACTACCTTTCAACAAAAATGCAAATTAAAAAGCCAAAGACTATTCTGTTTTTACTGCAGATCTACAGATCCAAAAAACTTAATAAAAGAGAAAACCTGCTAGAAAAGGAGTACATCTTTTTAATATTCTCTACACCTTTAAAAACACTTCTCCCCCACCTTCCCACGCCCCAATATACAGAGTATAAACTGCACATCACACTCTTGACTTCCTGGAATGAAATTTAATGAGGATTCCAACTACCACTCTAATTTCAACAACCTGAATCCATCCAAAACTCTGGACATGCCAAGATCTTCAGCCCAAATGACACTGTGCTTTACTTTGCTACGTTAAAAGAAAATGCAGATTTTGAGAGCAGCAGTTACTAACCTCTAGAGCTTCCTGAAGTTGCTGCTTTAGTTCTTCATTTGACACTTCAGTATCAGATTCTGAAGGATTAATGGGAGATACTAAATGATGAGATACTATAATACTTACAAAAGAAAACATGAGAATTTGCTTCACCCCAAAACCAGGTAACATGTAAAGGTGGATTTTCATCTTTGTGGGATTTTTTCCTCTGGAACTAACAAACAGATTTCAGAAATACATAAATGCTAAGCTTAAACACATTGTTTCACAGTTAAAGAAGTGAAATGGGAAGAAAAGGACAGTTGTAAAGAGACCTAAAATAAGGATAATTCTTTTAGAATTTGCTTTAAAAAAAGCCCACACAACAAAATTACCATATTATTACAAAAATAATTTTGTTTTCTAGTTTCTTTTCAGAATGTAGCTTTTCAACAGTAGCTAGCACTATTTAGAACCGGGGCAATTTTCAAGAGACAAAGATGAAGTACAGTGGTTGAGTATCCTACAGGGTCCAATATTCCTCTAAACAAGCAGTTACTACTGGTACTGTTTTTCTTAAAGTCAGCATTGCAGAAATATGTTAAGATGCTGCCTCCTACTAAATCAAGGCCAGGTTCATGTGGACTTTAGTGATGCTTTCAAGGACATTGCTGTGTGAAAGACCTAGGTCTAAGACAAGCTTCATACAAAGATCCGTAGAAGGACGGTGAAATCAAGAGGAAATAGGCTGTTCTCATAAAATCTTCACAATGATGATGCTGAAACAAATAAAGAATAATGACACGGCCTAGCTTACTGTGGTGGGTGGAGAGCAGGGACTTGTTCTAAAGGAGAGAAGTAAGCAAGTTATATGGAAATACTCCAGTCAAAATACTAAAAATGGCTAAAAATGTAAGAGAAAGCAGTGCCTATATTTGATTTTATTTACAGCAGTGCCGTCTTCACAAAAAATTAACACCAACACTTGGAGAACAGAGTTGTGCAGGTTCTAAAAACAGCTGCATAATCCCAAAAAGAATGCCAGCTAACATTTTTCAACCAAATAGCAAACAGGATTTTGAATACATAGCCATAAGCTTTAGATAAAAACTCTAGCAAGACACACTTAAACCAGGAATGAAGGCAAATCCATTCTATTGCATATACAAATGTATAGAAAAGCAATACTGTCCCCCACCATAGGATGATCTTGGCTAAATGTCACTTTAAAACGCAAAATTAAAAATCTTTTTAAATGGTCATTTTACACTAAGATGTGGCACGGCATCATTCACTGAAAAGCAGTGCTGCTGTTCATGTTCTGGGAGGGAACAGCATGGAGCATCTCATTTTGTGATGCCAAGGAGACTTAGAGGCTGCACCCACAGACCCGTGAGGCTGAGCTGTATATGATGCACACCTGCTCTTTGGGATCCTCCAGAGAATCTCACTGTTTTGGCAAAGGGTTTGAATTAAATTAAATTTGAAGGCACTTTGTGAAGCACCTCAGCTGCTGAGTTTTGATAACAAGAGATTTTCCTCATAGTGATTAATTAACTCCTAAATTACTCTTACCACAGCTATCCTGACGTGGGGAGCTAGCAACGGGCTTTCTGGATGATCCGTGGTAAAAACGGTTTCCTTTTGAACTGGGAAGAGCTTCAGCATCACCTTCCACGCTCTTTGCTGACAAGAGAAATTTGCAAACCTTTCCAGATCCCTTCCTCGATCTAAATGAAAAGCAGTTCTGCAAATTTTCCCCTTCATAAACACCTCCCGGTCTTCTCCCAAATCCATTTCCCAAGTCTCCACGTATCATATCATCCTCTTCTGCTTCCTCCATCTTCTCCTGCTTTTTGGTTGGTTGTGGTTTCGTTTTCCTGAATCGTTTACTGGCACTGGAAACACTTCTGCCTCCTGCAAAACAGCAAGTATTTAATCTAGAAAACCAGACAAACCCTCCGTCGCTGAAGCAGCCCAACAACATTCCGGTGAAAAGCCCGGCGCGGCTGCTGCGGGACCGCCCAACACGGGCTCGGGCTGCCAAGAACGCATCGCTCCCCCCGCACGGTGAAACCTCCGGCTGACGACGGGTCTAGCGGCGGCAAGGCGGGATACACCGACACCCCCGACCGCCGCCGCCCCTGCTGGTCCCGGTCCCCTGGTCCTGGTCGACCTCCCGCAGCCCCGGACCCACCTTGCGCCAGGTCCCTGGTGCTGCGGCCCCGCCCCGGGGCGGGCTGGACTCCCGGAAAGCCAGAAGGGAGGCGGTAGCTCCCTGGCGATACAGAATTTTGTGGGAATTGTTTGGGGACGGGTTTTTGTGTGGTGTTTTTGTCACTGCAGCCCCCACCGGCATTTCCAGGCAGCTTTTAGAGACACGATTCCACTCCCCAGGACACCATCATTCATCCTCAGGAGCTGGTGGTATCTAGATGCTTCCACACCAGAGGTCCCAAATACCATAACACTCTTGGCAACAGAAATTTTCAAATAAATACTTTTACTGTTCAAACTCGCGTACATAAAAAGTTTATTAGCAAAGCCCTTTGTGCAGAATCTCTCACAAGGCTTCACAAGCCACCTTCTCAGTGAGGAAAGGTTCTTCCCCCGTGCTCAGCCACGCTCTGCAGGAGCAATTAGAACACACAGCTGACAGCATTTTCAGTATGACCACATTCTGGATGCTTGTAGGGTCGTTGTTCTACCTAATGATCGATTCCCTGGATAAACCTCCAGTGATAAATATATTCTGTGATTGGGATGGGCATCAAATAGGGGGATAAAAAGGAGAAAGAAAACTTACTGCTTAACATTCCACACCAGGTCCAACAGAGCCAATGTTTCCTTACGCTGTCACTGCCAAAGTTCAGGGTGACCCTTCCAAAATCTCTCTCTTACCAAGTCACCTCTCTGCCTTCCAAAATAAACCACTCTCCTGAAACTCTACCATACACCCCTCACTGCACGTTAACTGCATACGTGCAAGAGCACAGTGAGGAAATGTAGGTTTTAGCCTGACAGTTCAGAAACAGACTCACTCATTCTCAGGACACTCTTTTGCCCTTTGGACATCAAAAGCTCCTCAATTGCCAACACTTGTCAGGATTTTACTGTTTTGTTGTGGACGGGAGGGGGAAACATTTGGCTTTAATTGTAAGCTCAAAAAAATTTTCAATTCTTGAACATGGTTCCTGCTGCTAAGGGCAACCATCTTATTTCATCCTTGCCTTCACTGCTGACTTTTCCCTTGTGTCAGTTCTCCTCTGAGCCTCTCCCCGAGGGCTCCAGAGGTTGCTCCAAAGCCTCGCAACCTGGCTATTCTGAGCCTTCCTCTCATCCCCAGCCACATCAAATTACAAGAAAATTAATTTTAATTTGTCATACAAGAATTACAAATGTCATTTCTTGAACCCTCCCAGGAGGAGATCCAGCAGAGTTCCTGTTTCACCATATGTCAGTTGTTGTCCTTCATCCATTGCTCAACCCATTGCACAATCTGATCCAAATTTCTCTCCAGGTCTTCTGGAGTGTTGCTGGGTAACTGATGCACAATTTCCTCTCTGTATGACAAGACAGCTTCCTCATAAAGGGTCTGAAAAATTTCACACTGAAGGTTGTCTTGCAGCTTTTTCCCTTTGTAGCCCCTACAGAACAAGAACACCACCAAGAGACAGTCATTTATATCCTGAAAAATCTCCAATGCAGTCACAGAACAGCACTTTGGTCCCTATTTTCTCCACTGACATACCTGCTTTCAAGTCTGTTATAGAGAAATGAATTTTCCGTGCGAAGAACAAACACGATGTGAAACCACCGCTCAGGGAAAAAATCACAGCCGTGGTAATCCACAATAACTCCACCCTCGCTCATTTTATCTTCCAGTTCATCAATTACCTACAGCAGGAACAAACGCAGGCCAGTTTAGCTGAAGTGACAGAAAGTCTAAACACAAAAATGGTAGGTTTTGAAGCCGGATTTACCCTGTCTTCATCCAAAATGGGACAATCATACTCCTCATCAAAACCTTCATACAGCTCTCCTGCAGCAGAAATAGTTTGTGGCAGATTACAAAGAAAGAGCAATTACAAAAAGTATTTATAAGGTGACATTTATTTCAGGAGAATGCAAACAAAAGATGGTGTTCAGAGCCAGGAAGACTTTGTTCACAAATCCCTGGCAGGATAAGTTCCTTATTCATTACTTCATACAAAGTATGCTGACATTACCAAACTGCTTGTTGAACACAAGCCACCAAAACCACTCCTGCTAAACCAAGTTAATTGCCTTTTTATTTAACTGATAATGTGTGCATTACAAGCATGCAATTATACAGAGCAAAACCATCTGAAGTACCTCAATGGACTACGCTGTTAGTGTGGCCTACCTTCTTTTGCCAAGTCACCCACATTGATATAGGTCAGTCCTGTTCTTGACGCAAGTTCTTTTCCAAGCGTGGTTTTCCCAACACCCGGAGTCCCTGAAGACAAAACCCCACATAAAAGGATGAGAGAAGAGCACCCAAGTTCCCTTCAAGTAGCCTTCCAAGGAGTCATTAAGGAAGCTTTTTGTCAGGCAACGCTGGCAAGTTCGTGTGGGAAAGAAGGGGCCAAAAGCTGCACGATGAGGAAAAGCAAATAAAAGCCGTGTCTAGAGATTGCAAAAAACAAACCCAGGCCTATGACGAAGTGCACAAGCGTTATTCTAACTGGGAAGATGCAAAAGTAAACCTGGCTTCACCGAAAAGCCGTAACTCCTACGGAAAAGCCCCAAGTTCTCAGGCCAAGCATCCCGGCACTGCCTCCACAGGGACCTCACACCCCAAATCACTGGGGGCTGTACACGGGGCTGGGGCCTCGACCCGCAGGCCCAGCCCGGGCCCCGCTACGCTGCCCGCCCCGCCGGGACCAAGCGGCCCGGACACCACCGGCGCCTTCCCGCTTCGAACCGGCCCCGGCCGCCGCTGTCCCTCCCTGGCCCGAGGCTCCCCGGCCCCGGCCCGCCACCGCCCGACCCCACCGGTGAGCAGAACGTTGGGCCTCCTCATGCTGCCGGCGGCGGCCGCTGGTCGCCTAGGAGACACGTGCGCCGGGGACTCCCGCCTTGGGCGGCGCACGCCGATGGCATCACCCGCCCCGTAGCAGAGCTGCCAGCCAGGCAGGCGGGCGGGTAGGCAGGCAGACAGACGGTGAGTCAGGCAGACAGGCGCGCCGCGGACAGCTAAGCGCCGCCTAAGCAGAAGGCCCCCGCGGGAGCTCGCGGGCCGGTGTAAGTCCCGCTGGTGCCGCAGCCCGCCCGGTGCTGCCGCCCCGGCAGCCGCCTTCTCCCCTCGGGCCCGGCGGATGGGCCCGGCCCGGGTTGAGGATGTCCGGAAGCTCCTCGGGAAGGCAGGCAGCGGAGGTAGGCCGCGGAGGGGCAGGAGTGGGGGGCACGGGGTTCCCGGGGCGGGCTGCGGCGCAGAGGAAGCGTTTGGCAGGTCCCGGGAAGAGCGCGGGTGTTCCGTTTGTCAGTGTTTGTAGGGCCCGTAAGTACTCAGAGGGAGTGGTGGAATTACCGTCCCTGGGGGTGCTCGAGAAACGAGTAGATGTGGCGCTTCAGGACATGATCTGGGAGTCAGGGAGATGTTGGACTTGATGATCCTGGAGGTCCTTTCCAACCTAAATGGTTCTCTGATTGTCTACTCCCTGGTCCCCGCTTTGGCAGTTCCTCCTCGGTTGTGGGGGGTATTTATTGCTCTGTGCAAGATGTTTATTTCTTTACTTGCTGCTGCACTGTGTAAAGAGGAAATCCCCTCTCTCGGTGGTGCCAGGTCCGCTGGAAAATATCCAAGTTCAACTAAAAATAACTTGTAAACTGTAGGGTGTTCCCAGAGCTTCTAAGAGGTGAGGGTTACTCCCGTTTTCCCAGCAGTGTGTTGCACACATAGCTCATCAGGGTTCCTGTGGTACCCAGTGGTGGTGAAGTTGTCAGCAATGGAGAGCAGGTGGCCACTGGGATAATATTTTGGGTCCATGGGTAGGCTGCAAAGTGGCTCTGGGGTGTAGCTTTGTCCACCTGTCCTAGCAGGCTATTTCTCAAATCCCAAATTAAGTCCTGGTGCTATTACCAGTTTTGATCCTTGTGGCTGTCAGACAGGCTTCTGATGGGTGTGACAGCCTATTCTGGATCAGTCTGAGCTCCCTCACACAGCAGACAAATCAGAATACTTTATTTCATTCTGTGGCCTAAATGCTTTTTCTCTGTTGCCTGGTTCTGACTTTTAAACATAAATAGCTGCATTGTAAATGTTAAAAAAAAAAAAGCCAAAAAAAAAGCACCACATAACGGAAACTCTTCAGAGACAGGATAAACTTGGCCTTAGTGTACAAGTGGTATAAGCTTAAGCTGTTTTTTCATTCTTATACCCTCCTAGGTAGAGATGTCCCTACTTATGTAGGGAGGTTGGACAAGATGACCTCTAGAGGTCCCTTCCAGCCTGAAACATTCTATGATTCTATCTCCATTTTAATTTTGCTTCTTTCATTTGAGTGCTTCTAGAATTTTCACCTTGTTCTGATTTGCTAGTTTGCTGCAAAATAGTCTTATGGCAACGTGTAGCATTTTTTTCACACTGAAGCGGCACGTAATGAACGCATTCAAAAAGTGTTTGTGCCCATGTTCGCTGCTAATTAGGAGCATACCTTTCTGTGCTGATGAAGTTCTTGACATCTATGATATGTTCTTATGCACACTTGATAACAATTTCCAACTTTTCAGAGACAACTGTACCCAATTAAGGTGCCACATTAAGAGCAAAACATTTGTGTCTTGCCAGGGAACTGGTTGGTTGACACGTTCGTTTGATGACTTCTTTGGGAACAAAAATGTTTCTCCTGGTGCCCTTCCTGCACCATCACTAGAAGGCAACTCCAGAAGAAACCAGCGGCCGCGGAGGAAGGACCTGTCTGCTGTGCCAGAAAGCAGCAAAACCAAAGTTCTACCCAGAAAAAGGGCAAAGTTGTCTTCAGTAGACCTGCCATGTACCAAGTCCAGGCAGAACTGGCGCCAGTCTCAAGATGAGCCCTGGGTGGACAGATACAAACCTGAAACTCAGGTATGAGAGTTGCTCTGAGTGCTAACCTGGTGCTGATCCCATAGTGTAACATTATGGTGCACTCTGTGCTTCTGTTCCTCACCTGTACTGGGCATGTTCTGGGTATATCCCGTGTTAACAGGGCAGCCAGGTACTGGTGTGATTCATTTACAGTAGTTAAGATTTTAATGAGCTGCTTTGTCTGCAGGAAACACATTTTCCCCCAGGCCTCCCAAGGAGGTAAAACTATTTATGAGATACTGTTTCCTGTCCATCCACTGCTAAACTTTTGAACCCGTTATTGGATTTCACCCAGACCTGACCTCTACAAGTACTAGGAAGGCCCCCAGCTAACAAGAGGAGAGAGAACAGAATTAGTGGACTCGTGATGGGAGTGGGTAACAGGACTGTCGTGCATGTTCCTGGGCAGCAGCAGCTGGTCTGTAGTGTGCTCAGAGTACTCGATGCATTACAGTTTGTGCTCTTTCTCACTTGCTTGATGCATCTTAGGCATGACTTTGTGGTACCCTGGGGCTTCAAGAAGAAAGGGCTCAAATCTCTAGTAAACCTGACTCCACTGGTCCTACTTGTGGAACAGCTTTTTCACAGCGTGTTTCCAAGGTATCAGCTCGTCCCTGACTGTCTCTTAGATTGGAGTGCTGCTTAATTAAGTTTGTGTGGTACTCGTATTTTATATTTAAATATTTAGTAGACCATTGAAAAGGGACTGATTGCTCCATCTTCCTGTTGCCCAACCTTCAGATATTTATAAACATTGATCAGATCCCCTCTCAGCCTTTTGTTCTCCAGGCTGAACAGCCCCAGGGCTCTCAGCCTTTCTTCATAAGGGAGCTGTTCCAGTCTCTTAATCATCCTCATAGCCCTCTGTTGGACTCTTTCCAGTATTCCCCTGTCCCTCTAGAGTTGGGAAGCCCAGAACTGGACACAGTGGTCTAGATGTGGCCTTACCAGGGCAAAACAGGGGAGGAGAACCTCCCTTGACCTGCTTGTCACACTCCTCTTAATGCAACCCAAGTTGCTGTTGGCTTTCTTGGCCACAAGGGCACATTGCTGTTCCTGTTGTAGTCAGCTTATGTCCTGTTCTTGAATCTCATTGTTACAGTCGTAGAAACCCAGAAGTGTGTGTATGCATTTCATGTATTTTAATCTCATTTTAGAATGACCTTGCTGTGCAAAAGAAGAAAATTGCAGAAGTTGAAGCCTGGTTAAAAACGCACATATTTCAGAGGCAGCATAAGCAGGTAATCTTGCTAAAATGAGCAGCTAGAGATGCAAAACCATACAAACGAGCTGGATTCAGTTTTGTTTAATGTGAAAGAAAAACCTTAACTTACAGGCCATGATTATGTATCCATTGCGTTATAAGAAATCACTTAAGAACATAGATCAGAGCTTAGAGCTTGTACGTTTGCTTTGGGTTTATGCTGCGAAGAGGTGATTCTGATTTTGCTCAGAAATACCCTTTTCTAGTATCAAATCACTGCATACCTCTTCAGTGTGTGCTTGTAACTGCATTTTGTCTGCCACAGATTCAAGTTAAGGTTTTGTTTTCCCCTGTGACAGCATGGCTCTGTTTTACTGCTGACTGGTCCTTCTGGTTGTGGCAAGACTGCAACTATCCAAATACTAGCAAAAGATCTTGGCATTCAGGTGCAGGAATGGACCAATCCAATACCTTTAGACTTCACAAAAGAAGACTTGAGAAATATGTTTAGCCATGGTAAGGATTTTATTTCTTTCTCTCTTTGTTTTTTTTTTTTTCTTCCAATTACTTTTGTGATTTTTCTATTCTGTATTTTTCATTTTTTTGTGTCTGTCACATACAAAGTCAGATCCACAGAAGGATCTCTGTTAGTGAGATCTTTAGCATTTAATAAGAATCTTTCTTTTGCTTTTACCTGAGAAGAGATTTAGGGTTTTTTACAATGTTTACTCCAAAATAATTTGCAATAAAGATCAGCATAGAGAACTATGTAATAACCTGGATATCATTTGAGCCAAATAAATAAAAATGGGCAGTTCTGTCTTCATCTTGGTCCTCAGTTGAGCTCTACCCTTTAAAGACTCTCTTGTATTTGTCATGTGTTGGCCAAAGGGTGTGGCTGTTGGTGTCAGAAAATAGCTTGGGTGGGAAATAGTTTCTGGTGGGTGTTTGTGTTCTACTTGTTATGCTATAGAATCAGTATTTTTAATCCAGTTTTCTTTTTCAGACTCAAATGTTCATATGTTTCCAAGTCAGGCCCAGGCAGCTCTCTTCCAAGATTTTGTGTTAAGAGCAAATAAGTATAACAAACTTCAGATGCTTGGGGAGTCCTCAGAAAATGATAAGAAGCTTATTCTTATTGAAGTAAGTGAGAACTTGTGAAACCTTGTTCTGAAAACCTCCTGTTCTAATCATGACATGTCAACTTAACTTCAGCTGATGGGTTGGTGTTGCCAGAAGTTAGTCTGCTTTACTGCAGAGCAGTTTATTCCTTGCTGAGTCTGTGCAGCAGTGGGGTTCTGCTGGCAGGCAGGCAGAAACTGGAGACTAGTTTGTGTGCAGAAATAAGTAATAGAGCATCAGAAAGTAGATCAAAACAATATTGAAGAATCACACCCATGCTTCTGTGTGATCAGCTGTCTGGAAACAGATGTGTATAAACAGAAAGAGGGGAAGACCCCCCCACTATTCTCTCTAATAAAGGATGCAGGAGGATGTAGAAGAGAGGTGAAAATTGACACAATTGGAAAGCATTTGAAATTTAGCATTTCCTGATCTTAGGCATGAGGGGGATTTAGGGCAGAGTTGTGAGCTCCGAGGGTTTGTGAGCCACAACAAGAGGCTTTATTTTTACTTACTCAGGACTGTGTTTCAATAGCATTTTCTTTCTGAGCTTTTGATTTTCTCTGGCAGAGGAATTGTCTAAGTTGTGATAGTCAAGTTTTCTATAAATTTTCAAGAAAAAGAATAGATGAGATAAAAATTCTAGCTGACTAGTGTGATGTCCTGTAGAATTTAGAATTTAGTTTTCTGTGACTTTTTTTCATAAAGTTTATAGTGCCCTTCTCCTCAGTGGAGCTGCTACCCTGTGTGTTTATGTTCTGAGTAGAACTGTCTAGCAGGCAATGTAATCACTCAAGGCAATTTCTTAGGGAAACAAGAGTGGAAAGAAAATGTTTCTTTTTAGATAATTTTTTTGCCCTTAAAACTATGCTGCGTTGGGTTTTTCCTTTGTTTTTTTTTTCCATTGGTTATCTTCACTGTTTGCAACTTTCAAGTTTAGTTGAAAGCAAGATAAGTGGGAAGAAAAAGCTGTGTAGCAAACAGTCTGCCGTGACAGTCAGGCTGCAGGAGAGAATATTTCCATCTGAATGTAATGTCAGCTTTTTGTTTGTTTTGACCAGGAGGTCCCTAACCAATTCTATCGAGACCCTGGCAGTCTACATGAAATTCTCAGGTCAGCTGCAGATAAGTTTATAATGATTAGCTTTAGCCACTTGAAGTAAACTGGAGTTTGATTCTTGTTATACATGCTCATTTTTCAATTTAGGAAATTTGTTCGTACAAGCAGATGTCCCCTTATATTTATAATCTCAGATAACTTTAGTGGAGACAGCAACCAGAGGTTACTATTCCCAACAGAAATTCTAGAGGAGTTGTGTATATCCAGTATTAGGTAAGATCTTTCATCTCATTAAAACTTGATTGAAAGAAATGAGAAGTCTGAAACTAATTTTTTTTTCTTAAATGGAATTCAACAGTTTCAAGCCTATTGCACCAACAAATATGATGAAAGTTCTTAATCGAATTGCTGCAACAGAAGCTAGTATGGTAAGTTGTTAAAACTGATAACTTCTGTGCACTGCTAGGGCCAAAAGATTTCAGACTTACACCTCAATTATGTTCTTTACATTTCTTATGGTATTTGTTTGATCATTGATACCAGAGCCCCACATCCCCAACAAAAAATAAGGAACAAACTGGGAACATGTCTTGTTTTTAAGGTGATTTTCACCTGATCCTTGGCCTAAGTCTTCAAAGTTACTTCTGAAAATTCTTCTGCCTCTTGCAGAGACCATACATATAAAACAAATCCTAGGAATAGAAGTCATTTCATTGTACCCAGCAAGGCCAAAAGAGGCCATGAACCTAAATCCTCTATTATTGCTGAACTGTTGTGGTTACAACCAAGTCTAATACCGAGTGACACCATGCAAAGAATTCTGTGTGTTTTTCTCTATATTGCTCTAGAATATGTGGGAAGGTGCTTAAATGGATAAAGTGTTTTAAAGCTAGCAGTACTACATGGCTTGAGCATGTGGTGGATGCTCATGTAGGCTGTTCAGAGTGTGTGTCAGAGGTGTGTCCCCACAGCTGTATCATCTTTTTTTGGATAATGTTCAATTACTCCTTTTCCTACTTTTTCTTACTACTTTGCATGTTGCTTTTCTTATAGAACAGAGAAAAGACTTATGCTCTTGATAGAACTTCTCTGGAGTTGCTTTGCAGAGGTTGTTCAGGTGATATAAGAAGTGCAATAAACAGTCTTCAGTTTTCTTCTATGAAAGGTAAATACCTGTGGCTGTGTTATGAGAATGACATTTGGACCACTTCTGCTGGAAAGGTGTTCTGCTCAGTGACCTGCACCACGCATTGTGACATCCTGCTCTGGAGCAGGAATAAAAGGCACAGAGATGGTTTGACCTTTTTTGTTTAATAAAGTTGAAAATGTAATATGGCTGTAGATACAGTCTTCAGACAAAGTAAGATCTGATACCAAAATGTTGATGTTTGAATGATGAGCGATCTTTTCCTAAAGACAGGTGTTTATTACTCAAAGTACCTTGCACTTCAGCTGTGGCTTAAGGGACAGAAGTGGAATGAAGCATGCAAGTGTAGGTGACTGAATTGTCTTCCTGACAAATCAGTTTTCTCTTAGTGCACTATTTATATAAACTTTTCTGTTCAGGTTTTTTATTTTTATTTTTCTATGTGTTTGTTTAGAGCATTAGCAGGAGCAACATAATACAAAACATTTTTGGGTCCATGTGCTTTATACTGATAGTATTTTTGCTTTTATTGATAGACTGCTTATTGGAGAAGGAGTTTTGGTCAAGGAAGAAGAGGAGCTCCACACTCAAATGTGAAGCATCAGCAGTATCTGAAGTAAGAAAGAAAAGTAAATCTGATTGTTCAGAAGACCAGGAGATACAAGCTATTGGTGGCAAAGATGCTTCCATCTTTCTTTTCCATGCTCTGGGGAAAATAATTTACTGCAAAAGTAAGAACACTTTTACTCTTCCTTTCCATGCATGTCAGCTGCATAACTAGGTGTGCTCAAGTAAGGCTTGAGGTGACATCTGATTCTTATTACTAACAGTATAAAAACAGGAATAAAAGTTTTTGTGGTAATGGAGATTGAAGCTCTTTGTATCTATTAGGTAAATAAACCCAGTTTCCTTAGGGTGTACTGTGTGTACATAATAAAATTGCATAACTCCAGGTGCATTAGGCCCATGTGCTGTCAGGCACACAACGCTGAATAAAGAGCCAGCACATTTGTGGCTTTGTACAAAAGCATATTTTGCTTTTGTGCAGAATTATACGTCATTTTGTGGTTGTGTTCTGCACTTGCCTGTATTCCTACAGGTTACAGAACACCCCTGCAGCCCCATAGCTACTACCTCCCTTAGCTGTGTATCTGCTGTCTCTCCCTCCTTTCTATTTCAGCTCTTTCTTTCCCTTTAACTGACACAGGTACTTTCTGCTTTCTGACCCAAAAACCTCTTCTGCTTCTCTGTCTTACCCTGTTTCTCCTTCCACCTCCAGAATACTTTCCACTTCACTGCTACTGAGGCTTCTACTTTTTATACTCTTGAGTTCTGTAAATGTATGGTACCTGGTCCCTGTATGTGGTTACAGTACTGTTTGGGTTTTTTTTAAGATTTAAAACCTATTAATTCATAAGCCTTTGGTACTTACTAAACTAGTCCTGTCTGCACTCAGCTAAATCAGGGTCCATAATGCCGCCAGCCAGCCACTTTCTGGTAATAATTAGTAGTATCAGTTCCAAAATAATGGAGGAGAAATAGTGAGATGAAGGAATGTTAAAATAATCAGATTAAATTTGTTATTGACTGTATAATTAAGTACTTATGCCTGCATCAAGAGCTTTCAGTAAATGGATATCGGTGTAATCTAGTTGCTGGTAGAGTTGACAGTTGCTCAAAATGATGTTCAACATATATGAGAACATATATATGCAGTTACACATCTCTGTTCTTGCTCCTATGGAATTTTTATTCTCGTTTTGAAGACTTGATCTGAAACGTGTGTCTTCTGGCTTTTTTGATTATGTGCAGAAGTGTAACAACATTTCTGATACTAAAAGACTAAAGCTTGTGAAATCCTTTGCAGGGGAACCAGTGTCAGAGTTTCCCCAGCTACCTGCACACTTGTCAGAACACCGTCGGGACACCTTGCTCCTTCAGCCTGAGGTACATCTGCAGGAGCTGCGTGATTCCAGTTGGGTTTGAAAAAAACAAACTCTGAAGTGGTTGATACAAGTTCTCAAGCGCGGTGCCACTGACCTCAATACATGTGTATCCCATCTGCCTAAGTTATAGAGCAGTTAATGCAGAAGGGATATCTGCAGGCTAACTCCAAGGTAGATGAGGTTCCCAGGCCCTCGATCTGTCAGATTTTCTGTATCTCCAGGGCTAGAGATTCTCTCACCTCACTGAGGGGCTGGTGGTGGAAGGTGGACTTTCCCTTGCTGCAGTCTGTGATCATTGCCTCTCATCCTTTTGCTGTGCATTGCCAAGAGGAGTTCGAGTTCACCACTCTGTTACCAGCCATGAAGAGAGTTGAAGACAGCAATGCCTTCTGCCCATCCATCTCCACCCTTACCCTTCTCTGGGAGCAAGCCAACCTCCCTTCTGTATCTAAGCATCACTTTGTGGGTCATGTGTGCCAGCTGCTCAACCGTCTCAGTGTATCAGAAATTTTCACAGTGTGCTTTTCCTTATGCACTGTGTAAAAACTTGACCTTTTTTTTTTTTTTCCCTAATAGGATATTGTGGAAAAATCACATATGTCTGGAAGCATGTTTAATTTATACCTTCACCAGAACTACATAGACTTTTTTTCTGATATAGATGATGTAGTGAGAGCCAGTGAATATTTGAGCTGCGCTGATGTCATTTGTAGTAATTGGAGTGTAAGTGTCATCTTTTTATACATGCATCCTTTTTACATTTTTAATTCTCTGATATTGAGCTTCTAAATTCTTCTCTAAGTGTTCAGAAATGGTAGAAAGCAATTTTCTTCGAAGTCAGTAAGAATTGAGCTGTATCACTTCAAACTGATGGTAGCTGTGACAGTGAGTTGTTAATGAATGCTGAAGTACATCAACAATAGAAGAGATGCAGGTCCAACTTTCTGTCCAGCTTCTGTCAACATTTTATTAGAATGGGTTATAGTGTTTGTAAAATATTCTATCAAGTATTTTTAAGTAGAACAAATTTATGCTAAGGATGTGTTGGAGTCTGTATACCTTTTCCCTGAAGTCACTGAGCTAGCTTTCTCATTCAGCTGCTTGGAGTGGAAGTTTCACAGCAGTGTAAACACACTCTGGGCACGTTGTATCACTGCAGTTACAGAGTTTGTTTTAATTCCACTGAAAATTGAAATAATGCCCAATTTCTCTCTTAGACACGGTTTGAGATGGAAAAATACAGTGCATCTGTGGCTACCCGAGGGGTGATACATTCAAATACATCCAGAGCCTTTGCACCCCAGCAAGGAGGGATGGGGTTCCGGCCTTTACATAAACCTCAGTGGTTCTTTATCAATAAAAAGGTAAGTCAATGGGTTTATTTTATTTTTTTTGGTAAGGTATGGCAATTGAGTAGTACAGATGTGATTTGCTCACAGTGCTGAACTTGTCAAATACCCTGTTTTGATACAAGCTACTTCTCAAAATTACTTTCTTACGGAATTACATTTGTATTACCCCTCTAATGGAAAATTAAACTGGAAGCCTCTGACAAAATCAGATTCCTGGGCTGAAGCTGGCATACTGCTGGGAGAGTTTTAATCCTAAATTAATGGAGACAACTAGTCTTGAAATACTATGAAGTATTCCTAAAACTAAGTTTCAGATTTTTTCAGTTTAAATCACATTAAACTCTTGTGTAAGCTTAACAGATTACTGCTGTTGTTTTATCTGTTTGTAGTTTGTTCATGAGATGCCAAAGTTCTTGGCAACGTTTTACATTTGACCTAATAACTTCTCTTGCTGTATCTGTCAAAAAATACTAGCGTGGGTGGGTAATTCTATAATTTAGGGATAAATGTTTTCTGTAAATGTTAATGCCCAGTAAAAGGAAAAAAAGAAAGAATTTACCATTTTTATGATCTGTATATATTAACTCAAATATGCTTATCTTTTTATCTGTTCTCATTTTTCAGTAGCTTGTGTGTAGCACAGAAGAAGAAAGTCTGTCTTTTATGGTACAGAAAATCTGCATTAGTAATGGTTTACTAGCTTTTTTAACTTGTTTTTCTTTTTCCCCTGACTCTCGCAGTATCAGGAAAACTGCCTTGCTGCAAAATCTCTCTTCTCAAGCTTCTGTTTGCCACCTGAGTGTCTGCAGACAGAGCTACTGCCTTATCTTGCTGTGTTAGCAAATCCCATGAGAAACCAAGGTAAGATGGGTGTAACTCTTATCTTGGACTCTTTTTTGCAATTAAAGCATACTGAACGGTTTTGTGACCCAAAATGTCAATACTGTCAGTGCTTTTGCCTCTTTAAAAAGATCCCTGCAGTAAATGCACAATAGCTGATACCTGAAAAAGTTTCTAGTGACAGAGCCAAAACTTGGGCTGTCCTGTTGGCTTTGAAACAACATTGAGAACGTCTTGAAAACTTTGGTAACTGAAAGAATTAAAATAAGTATCTCTCTTGGCAGAATTGAGGTGTATGTGCTGCTTTGTAAATGTGAAAGATGAGTCCTCATGTTGGAGTATTTGAAATAATTTTTCCCTTCTTTTTCTGCATGAATCTCTGGTGTCTTTGCTTTTTGAATTCCATCACGTTGCCCTCTCACTCTGTCTCTTAAGGTGCTTGCCCAGTTTTGCTGTCTGCCCCCGTCCTTACAGCTTGTCCAACCGTGTGGCATCAGCAAAGTTGCCCTTCTCACTCTTCACCCCCTTTTTTCACAGGGTTGCGTTTCAGAAGGTACTGGGTGGTCCTGGTCCTAGCACAGATCTCTGCAGGACTGTATTGACAACTTCTGTTTTGCATTGCAAGTTGACTGTTACCTCATGCCCCTCTCCCTGCTTCCCATGCATTTATTATTTACCGATCTTGAGTAATTAAGTTCTTCTCTTCAGCTTGCAGCTTCTTTTTCATCTCCTAGAGGATTTGGTGAGAAGAGTTTTGGAAAGCTAGTAGGCAATGTTAGCTGGATTTGAATGTCAAGGATTTGTTTGTTAATGTTTGAGCAACCTGTAAACATGTCAATGTGGTAAAGCGTTTGGAGAAACAAAAAAATGGGTGCACGCACACAGAGAGTTCTGGTATCCCAAATACTGCCAGTGTATATGGGAACACTTGGCTAAACTTGGGAATTATTTATTTTCCAGTATGTTTAACCATATGTGTGTTATGATCTACCCAATGTGATACCGGTGATTCTTTGTTCTTAGCTCAGATTGCTTTTATCCAAGACGTTGGAAGGCTACCGTTGAAAAGGCATTTTGGGAGGTAAACTTGGCTTCTGTCTTTTCTTAAAGAACCTAAGACTTTCTTTCTTTCCTAATCTCCTGAGCAAAGGAGCCATCTTCCATGTACACATGTGATGTGCCATTTTCCCTCACTTGCAGCACGACGAGTTTGTATTTTGCCTCTTAAAACTTTTTCCAGTTTAGATCTCGGTCATTACAATGTTAGTAGCAGCACTTTTTCTGTAGTCTGGCTTCCAATCCTTGTTTAGCTTTCTTTTCCCTGATACCAGATATTAGCTCTGTCCTAGACACATCTATGTTTCTCCAGTGCATGATCTGAATAAAATACATCTTTTACAATGAAAAACATTTATGTGAGAATAAAAGTGAATTGACACAAAGAGTGTAGGGCACTTTGCTTATTAATCTGGAAGTCTGATAGAACATTCACCTGTGTGTTAGAGGTGCAAGTAAGGACAGTAAAATGGTTCTAACTTTACAGAGGAATTGTAGCCTTCCCTGAATTTTGTCTGCAGCATACCTTTAAATATGAGTTTTGTATCTGCATTAATAAGTTGGGTGTGTGTCATTTAGAGTTTTATCTGGGGGGTAGCTTTCTCCTGAAAACATGGCAGTCCTTTTTCATTTGTTCCCTAGTTTGGAAAGGGAAGGTACAGAAATGTAGGTATGTGCAGCATTTGCTTCCTTCAGGAATCCTAACTGAAAAGAATTTGTGTCGTTAAACAGTCCTTAAAATAACTTAGCGTGCAGCTGTTTCAATGGAAATAAGAGTATTTTATTTATTTTTCAGTGTATTTATTAATTGAATATGAGTGGTACTGTAGTAAGAAGCCTGGCGTTGAGGAGAGTGCATGGTATTTAATCAGGTGGAAGTGGTGTAAAAGTTTCTTATTCCCATGTAAAGTGGGGAAGGTAACAAAGGAACATTGGTAACATGCTGATATAGAGATGCTAGAAAGATTGAGCAGTCCAAAGAGTAGAATAAAATAGAAGAAGATCTCCTTTCCACACTTTTTTTTCTTTTTTAATTTGCCTATTTCGGGTTAAATTGCTTCCTGAGCTGCAGAATTCTGGTTTTGCTAGGGAAGGGTCTAAGGTGCCATGGGCTGCTGTCAGTCACTGCACTGGGGGTGGTTCCTATGCGAGAGGAAAGCTCAGGAGAACCACTGGCACCATAAGGAAGCCTCTCAGGCAGCAGTGGCTGCTGGGGAGCGATGGAGCAGGAACATCCTCTGGCACTTGCTGTAGCTGTGGTCTGGGGCTGTGCGGGGGGGCAGGAGCTCCTGTGTCTTCTGCAGGCCTCCACGTGAGTGGTGCGGGTTGAGCTGTGGGCACAAGGTCTCCAGCTGGAAGATGTGCTCAGAGCTGTAGAAAGATGGTGCTGCAGGCAGTGACTGTGTGTAGTGTGGGGTCAGTGAGGCTGAGGGAGGGCACTGCTGCCAGCATACGTGAGAGCTGCTCAGCACCAGTGCAGAAGGGACCCGTGCAGCACAGGAGCAGTCTTTCCTCTTGCAGCTTCTGTGGGAGGGAGCAGACATTGTGCACGGTGACCTGACTGTTGCAATGATCACGTTCCAGGCTAAAGCTGGAAGCCCTCACCGATAAAGACCCAGGGGTCCCAGACTTATTTGTGAGCTCCGAGGGGGACCGTGGTGGCGAGCGTGGGATGGAGGAGGCTGCAGGGACGGAGAGAAGCACGACGGGTGAGACCGAGGGGGATGGCTGCCCTCTCTCATGGAGCCAGAGCAGTGGAGGTGACCTGCCTTGCAGCCAGCCCCAGCCTGTTGCAGCTCAAGCAGTGATGGAGGAAGACGAGTTAAAGATAGAGGAATATGACAGCGACTGAGCACAAGAAAGTCTCAAGCACTGACTTGCCTGAAGAGGTTAGTGTTCTCCAGAGGCCTCTGCTGAAGAGAGTCTGGTCTGCACAAAAGTGCTGCTTTAGCTACTGGGGTGGGCCTGGAGGCCACGTCTAAACTGGGCATGTCGGCATCAAGGCAGCTCTCCTCAGCTTCCTCTGACTTTGCAGGATCAGAGCCTGCCTCTCCTGAGCCATGAAATAATCTTTCTTGATAAAAAGAGAGCAAAAAATGATGACTGGAATGAGTGTGAAAGAGACTGTAAATAGGCAGTGTTGCTCTTAAGTTATTTTTCTTTTTGACACATTTTAATTTAGTTTGCAGTTGTACAGGGTGTTTCGCTGAGTACACACGTGGAAAGTTGCCAGGTTTTGCAGGTTGTATTAAAATTCCTGCCTTCACAAAAATGGCTGTTTGGAAGCTTGGCCGTTCTGAAGGAAGAGACTGAAGTGTACATGTGAAAGGTTTGACATCCCCTACTGATGATGTAAATAAAACTCCTGCTGTATTAATACTGGTTTGTCTGCCACAACTTTGTACATGTTTGTAAGTTGTCACTTCACTCCTTTGCTTTTATGGAACACAAGGCACTCTGTCTTATATGGGCAATACTTTCCAGAGAAGAGGAGGCAGGAGCATAGTCCCATGAAAACAGCTGTAAGCTTTGATTGGCAAGTTAATTGATCTGAACAATTGGATTTGAGAAACATACCAATAGGTTTGGGGCCTATTTATTCATTTTGTCCAATTTTTAGATGGATAATCCTTCTACAAAATCCAAGTCCTGCATAAGAATGTTCAAAGCACTTCTGTGTTTGTAAACTGGATCCTCATTTCTGAAGTCAGCTGATGGTACATTTGCATAACTCCTTTGTCTTGCTCCACTAGACAGCCAGTGAAATGAACGATCTGTTATGTTCAGCTGAAGAGTTTATGTTGCTTGGGGTTCTCTGGAGCACTCGGCGTTCTCTGCTACCAGAAGTAGAAAGTCTTGCCTGCTGTCTGGTTACACAAAGTTATTAGTTATTTACTCTGATTTCAATGAAATATACCCACATAAAATGTTGTGGGGGTTTTTTTAAAGTTCTGAGCAGTTCATAATTCTTTGGTCTAAAAGAAAAAAATTAAAAAAAAAAAATCTGGGAACAATTCATTCCTCTCATTATATTAGAGAAATTCTCAGCACCTCTTCACACCATCTCTCACCAGAAATCTTTGTCGGAAAGCCTGAGTTTTGATTGGCAGCTGACCCCATCATTAGCAGAGCATCTCCAGAGTCCATCTTAAGATGACCTTATGAAACCATATTTCCTTGATCTCTGTGTCATCTGAGAAGGGGAAAAGGGCTGTGACTTTACTGCTGGCAAACTTTGCTTCTTCTTGCAGCACCTCTCAAGCCCATGCGCTTACCAGAGCCTTGCTGGCCTCAGTGCAGCTCAGAGCTGCAGGCAGCAGCAGTGTCAATGGGTAACTGCCTGTCCCACCAAACATCTGGCATGCAAGTAGTTTAATGAATCACAAAGACCACGTGGCTTCCTGGTGGGACTGTCTAGCCACCTGTGCTGCCCTCAGGCTGGTGAGTCCAGAAAGGTCTCAGTGTTCCATCTCTTCTGTTCCTGCTACCAGTGACACGCATCCCTGTCACTGTCCTGAAGAAGTAGAGAGCAGACAGCTGCAGAGCCAGGCAGCTGTGGACCTGCTTGGCAAAGCCTGAGCTTCCCTTCCCATTTATCAGCGTTGTTTAGGAACCTGACACCTTGACTGGGCACTGAGGCACCACGACATCAACTCTTTCTTCCACCTTCCTCCTGCCCAGGGCAGTGGTGGAGTCACCATCCCCGGAGGTGTTCAAAAAATGAGATGTGACACTTCAAGACATGGTCTAGAGGTCAGGGAGATGGTAGGATGAAGGTTGGACTTGATGATCCTAGAGGTCTTTTCCAGCCTAAATGATTCTATGAAGACATAGATATCTCTTTATCTGGACAGTAACAAGTTTCTAGCTGCCAGCTGCTGCAGCAAGGGGCACAGAGGTTCAAAGCCAGGGTGGGCTGGCACTGGCTGAAAATTGTCCTTGCCTCTTGGTTGCTGCCTGTGGTAATTAATGCAAAGCTCACATGCAAGACAAAGTTCAAATCCAGAGGAGACAAATGGTCTCAATGCAACTGTCAGCTAGAAAGAATCTTGAAAATTGGAAAATAAGGTTAAAAGCCTTCATAACTTCTACTGCAGAGGATATAATTGTAAGTGATCCTTAGTTTCTGTCAGCTTCCAGTAACTCCTGAAGGGGTATGAAAGAAGGACATGTGGGCAGAACAGCAAAAGTGAAAAATGAAAGCTCCAGTTACTCAGTGATTCTTTGTGTAAGACGGAGCCTCTTCCAATTTGAGTTAAAAACAGATGAAATGGTTTATTTCTGCTCAGCAGGTCATTCAGCTATGAGATCCTTTGCCAGCAGATGCTTTGGTGCAGATGTTAAAGTGATTAAGTAGAAAAATACATGGAAAAAAATGCCTTGGGTATAAGAGGACACAACACACCTTCCTCACTCAGGGTGGCCCTGAGACTGAAACTCCTGGCAGATGGGAGAATGCAGTGGGGGGCTGGGGGGGCATATTATTATTGTATGTTCTCTTTATCAACAACTTCTTCCCTAGGCATCTTCTACTGGCTGTATCAGAGCTACTGGACTGCCTGGTGCTCTGAGCTCACATAAAATAGCCAGTCTTGTACCTGGGGAGACCCATCAGCGGGATGGTTATCACAATATACCTAGGGAAATTTCTATCCAAGCATGCTGAGATCAGGGTAAGGCTGATTCTATTAAACAAAATTAAAAACTATTCAATCCGAGGAATGTTTAGGCCATTTTGCTACAATCAGAGATAACAGGGTAAGTGGGTATTAATTTCCTTTTTAAGTTAGATTAAAGTGGAGAGACCTTGTTTATTTTGCACTCTTACAAGCTAAATGTTCTCCTGGTAATGCTTGGAGATAACATTTATTAAGGTTTTTCAGTACTGGCCTTTCTGTCTAGGTTTCTGTGAAGTATCACCATGTGAAGATGTGCAGCTCCTTCTGAACTGCAAGAAGTGAGTTTATCATTAGGCATCAAATAACTGGTATCTGGAACACAGCATTTTAACTGCATGTGGCTACCTGGATGTATGGAACTAAGTGTTGTTTAATATCTTCATTAATGATACTGACAGTGGGATCGAGTGCACCCTCAGAAAGTTTGCTGATGACACCAAGCTGAGCAGTGCAGTGGATATGCCAGAGGGATGGGATGCCATCCAGAGGGACCTGGA
>VYZX01017246.1:0-10665 GCA_013401335.1 Brachypteracias leptosomus | reverse complement strand
CACCTAGAGCCAGTTGCCCAGGAGGGACTGTGTTCAGATTACTTACAGATACCTTCCAAGGATGGGAATTCCACAGTCTTTCTGGGCAACCTGTGCTAGTGCTTGGTCATCCTCACAGAGAAAAAGTTTCTCCTTCTTCCAGCAGTGTAATTTCCCCAGATCTCTCCCTGTATTCCTTAATTGTTTATTGTAATTGGTTTAATTACAAACAATCATAAGATAACCATCATTTCATCCAGTGAAAACTCTTGGCCAAGGTCTCTAGGATTTCACTGTTAATATGTTGGAAAGTTTGTATGAGGAGATTTGTCCTTCACGCTATAGCGTTTAAGTTTCAAGTTATAGAGACTAACGTCTTTATCTTTTGAGGGTTTTTTCACAATCCCTGGTTCCCAGTCACAGGATTTCTATATATAAGAGAGTGATTGAGAACAAAAGATACATTACAAGGTGCAGGGAGAAAAACTACCCGTCAGCACATGTATAGCTGTGTGCTATGAATGTATCTATTTTAACTTTGGGAGCCCAGTGCACTTCTGTGGCTTGTGTTATGCAGAAAGTCCGGCAAGATAATTGTATGGGTAGTTCTGGCTCTAAATGCTATTAAATACTATAAACATAGTTCTGTCTGAGCCTGTATTCTCAAGGGAGCAGTTAAGTTTCCTCAAAAGCCTGGTGTTACCAGCTGTTATCTGTGTTACTCAGAAATGGGCACCTCTGACATACATTACGGCTGCTATCTCAGGAAACAGGCATTGTGTGGAAGATGTTCTTTCCCTTTTTCACCCTCTATAATATTTTAGCAGTATTTTGCCAGTCCCAGAAAGGTGACTGTTAGGAAATAAATGTATGCCTGGGACCTGAATTTTGAAAACAGTTAGCATTCTACAGCACTATAAATGTTCAAAGCTTCTGACGGAACTCTGAGTCTACAAAACTTGGGATAGAGACTCCACTATAGCAAGTAAATGTCTCAGAAATCTAGAATATACAATTTGTTTCTATTAAAGGTAGTTTCTGTCTATTAAAGGTTATAATAATAGTAAAAATCACTTGCCTACCAATGCAGGGATAGGGTTTCATCACCCCAAATAGCTTTTGGTGACTTTAACCACCAGACTGTCTTTTCTTCCTCTGCCACCACCTTTTTCTCAGTCGTTCCCACTAGTTTTCTGTCTCCATTTTGGTTCCTTATAATTTCTTAGTCATCCCATTAACTTACCAACTAGCACTTCTTAATTTGCCTTTTAATTCACTAGCCACGAAGTTAATGGTGCTCTTTTCTCATTCTGGTCTCAGTCACACCTTTTGTTCCCCATCCCATTCTCAGCTTGCCTCCCTTAAGTTTAGATTCTTATTCCTGGTACAGCTGACCGTAATAAAGAGCAGAAAGTGGTGGAAAAGCCCTACCCGGATCCAAATGGATAAATATAAGAAGACATTTTCTGTTAAATTCAAAGTAGTCTTTTCTGAGTATGTGCAAACAGCAATTTTTCAATTACAACTTGATTGAATGGAAGCAGATTTTCATGGGGCCTGCAAGATATTTTTTCCTGTCATCTTTCTCTCTCATGTCTGGACCAGGAAATTCCCTAAAACATACCAGTGTAGACAGGTGATAATCTGGAAGTTTTGAAATAAACTGTTTGAAGTTATATGAATGAGTAATGATATACAAACCTAAGCAGAGCTGGTACTACAAACTACCTGCCTACACAATAAAATAAGCAGTGTGTAAGCATGTAATTTTTTCTGACCTTATGCATGCCATCTAGTACCTTTCATTACATGATGGCTACATACTAAAGTTATGTCTGTAAATATACTGTATTGCAGTGTTTTAAATGATTAAGGATGATAAGGACTCAAGCCATATGCACAAACCTGTACTTGAACATGCACACTTGAACCTAGGAAGTGCCTAAGAATAATAAATACCCATCTAGGAAGCAAAGGATTTAAAAATATCTACATCAGGCTGTATGTTTACTAAAACTGTGGTGCTATCAAGCCTGACAATTTTTTCCTGATTTTAATCCTATTGCCACTGGTTACTTCTACTATTGCTCATACACACTCATCATAACTGGAGAATATGTACACCTATAGATTTAGATTTACTGGAAGAGTATGTTTCCCTCAGGCTTCACTGACTTGGCCTGTTTTTTTCAGCAGAGTTGACTTTACTATGACTGCTTATCAGGGTACCCACATGAGTGAGGTCAGCAAAATTTGGCCACTATTTATGGAATTTCCCAAAAGATTTGGTATGAGAATACTATTTATTTGTCTTTATTCTCTTTAATCTCTCAACATAGGTTATTACAAGCAAGAGTATATTTTTCAAAAAATGTGCAGGAGTCTCTTGGTCAATATTAAGTAAACCCACAGGGCAGAGTATAAATGTGTATGTACAAGTGATGTATTATAATCTAGTATTAACTTAATAGTTATTATAAATGTTGGAACGGATTAATGCACACATTCTCTTATGAGCTTCACAGATTGGAATTAATACAAGGGTTTAATTTAAGAAATGTAATCAGAATACGGGCATGGAACCATTTTTTTTTGCTGCGTAAATGTAGTATATGCTTACTCGCCTGCCTAATCCATTTGGTTAAAAAAGATTAGGGTTTTGTTTAAGCTACTTTTCTCTGTTTTATTTTCCAACAAGCCTTTGAAAATGAAGTCTTACTCTATTTTTCTTTTAAATGTGTGCTGCCTTTGTTGTTCTTGGAAAGCTTATCATGTGTCGAGACAGCGTAATGTCTTCTTGTTGAATCATTCCTGGATTATTTGATAGAATTAAAAGTGGTATTTCAAAGCATGGTCTTTGGAAGAAGGTCTTTTACTGACTTGTTAATGTATATGATATTATATGCTTGAGTGGCTGCCTTTACCATGCAGTGGTGTAGGTATGCAATATGATGCTTTGAGGCACTAATTTAAGAGAATATTTTTTTTAATAGTATTGCAGAGACCTGCTATTTTTCCCCCATTTGAAGCTGTTCTCTCATGGTCATACTGGTGATATCACAATGTAATACCAAGTTCTCTTAGCACCTGCTCCAGACTCTTACACAGGTGCCATGTTAGGGGGCTGTCTGAGCTGCGAGTGTATTTTTCCACAGTAGTGTCTTTTGTAGTCCCCCATAACCTTTATGTAGCACAGTCCTGATGCTGCTCTGAATGACACCAACGTGAGATGGATAGGTCTGACCCATGTGTTAGCTTGCTGCTGAAACTGCTGTTGCCCCCTGTCCTTAAAAGGTTCAATATAATTATTGGTAAGTGCTTCCCAAACTTTTGGTGTTTTCAACCTGTATACTGAGGGTTCTGAAAAAGTACTGGACACTGGGGTTTTTTCATGCAGTCTCTTTTCCTGTTCTCGACAGCTGGACGTCTTGTAGCCCATGAATCCACTAGAAGAAAAATAAGGAGATGCTTAATTATCTCATGCTTAGATAAGATGAATACAAATTCTCTGTGTTTTCCCTTTGCAGTTTATGCAGCTTCATAGAATCATAGAATGATTTGGGTTGGAAGGGACCCTAAAGATCAAAACCATTCAGCCCCTCTGCTATGGGCAGGGACACCCTCCATTGGATCAAGTTGCTCAGAGCCCCATCCAACCTGTCTTGAACACTGCCTCTCTGGGAAACATCTTCCCGTGTCTCACCACCCTCACAGGGAATAATTTCTTGATTACATCTAAATCTACCGTCTTTCAGTTGAAAGCCATTACTCCTTGTCGTGTCACTACATGCCCTTGCAAAAAGTCCTTTCCCATCTTTCCTGCAGGCTCCTTTTAAGTATTGAAAGGCTACTATAAGGTCTCCCTGGAGCCTTTTCTTCAGGCTGAAGAACCCCAACTATCTCAGCCTGTATTCATAGGAGAGGTTAATATGCAACATACTCTTTTCACATATATTACAATTTGGTAGTCTGAGAAAAGTGGAAAAATGAATGTGATTCCATATCTAGAGGAAATATAATGAATTCAGGGAACACTTCACATTCAAGTATCTTGACCATTTGCATACAGTGAGAAAAAGCACAAGTTAAGATACTTGGAACAGATACTTTGGGGGATTTATAACAGGTCTGGAAAATAATAAGGGCAGATTTTAGCATTGCATTCATACCTAGCTGCATGGTAATGTCTTGTATGTCCTCATTGCTGTACCTTTGTGGATTAAGGCTCAAATGCTGTTATCAGTGATCATGTTAGTCTCAATACAAGCTATTATTTTTATGTCATGTAACACCTTACGGAGTTTGCCTAACAGATGGAATATGTAAGTACTTCTGCCTTTTGTATGCAAAAGAGCAGCCATCAAGTTGTGTTATCTTTGTCAAGCCTTGACATAGAATGTGAGATACCTGAATGATGACTCCTTCATTCCGCCTACTTCTAAATTTTCATGTAGTAAAATCAAGTTGCCACAACTGATAGCTAGTCAATGCAGAATATTAAGTAACTGGGGGTTTTGACCATGCAGTAATATAAACTTGATGCAGTGATTCCTGGAAACCAATAAATATCATGTTATGTGGAAATGTGCAATGAAAGGTTGATTTTTATAACACATTAGAGAACGTTGAGTCTGAATAAAGTAGCTTATTTGCAAAATTAGTTCACTTTATATCAATTCATGCTTTTATACCATGGTGTAATAAAAAGGTAACATTGGCCATTAATGTAAGTAAATTCTACGTACTTTGATTAAGAAGCACATTTCACTTGTTTGTGCTATGAATATGATTTTTGCAGTCTGTGAGAGTGTTTGTACAGAAGGTGCTGTGGACTGGAATTCAGTAATAGGCATTTTGTGAAGGTGGTTGTGAATTAGACAACATTTTTTCTATAGTTACACTTTTGCTGGAATATGAAAATGTGTATAATGAACGTTGCACTGAATGATTTGGAATTATATTCATTTAATTTTTTGTTGGTGTTGCTTTCGTTTTTTAATTGGTTCTGCCGGTGAGCTGTAACATATGCTTCTCAAGCTGCTGATTCAGTAACATGGATCCTAGGGCATTAAAACATAATGGGAAGAAAGAAAAAACAAGGAAAAAAATAGCTAGACAGAACCTCAGAACTTGGGATGTGATAATTTACTGGCAGATAAATTTTGAATTATCCCCTTTTTTAGGTGCCGTTATATAGAATACCCAGATATTCAGATAATTGGTCCTTCATGTAGGAAGAAATTGGCCCTGTATGTTTTTGAGAATCAAGACTTTGAAAAACAGATAGAGACTTTGGATCAAACTCAAAGTATTTAGGATGAGGTTCTTTAAAAGAAAGGCTACTGAACAACTTTATTGCTATCTGAAGAAAGAGACCAGTGAGTTCTGAAAATCTTGATGATGTGTAATATTCAGATTGTATGCAATTCAGATGATTGGGCTTTTTGCTGTAGTTCAGAGGTCTTGAAATTTTATGGTAGTTATTTCATGAAACTATGAATTCCATGTTTTTCTTTAGTATACGAGAACTTGGAGGCTGTTCTGTACTTATGAAGCACTTAAGAGGAGTAATGAAATAGTTTCATTGTAAGTGAATATGTATTTCCAAATTTTATTTCCATTTTGTGTAGGTTTTTTTGTTTTTGAAACTGCTTTCCTGTCACCACACTACACGGAAAAATAAAAGTGATACCTTGTTTATATTTTTAATCACGGCTAGATCATTAACCTAATCTGATACATTAGCTCCATGCAAAGTGCTGCTCTGACTAGAATATCTCATGTAATGTTAAAGACTAGTTGTGAAACATATTCCTTCAGAATATGTTTCCTTTAAGCCATGTAAACTTGTGCCATGTAAATAAAAGCCAACTGTCTATCAACAACTTCATACAAGTATCTGGTTTGCAATTCCTGCTGATAGACCTGTGAAAGTCAATATTACTAAAAAATGTCATTGAAGCTAAACATTCTTTGCCTGGGTATCCAAATCTTCTTCTGTGTCTCTGCTTAAGAGATTGGACCATTATCCCGTTTCACTAAGTATCTATCTAAGCAAGAAAATCAAAAAGATTTTTTAAAATATATTTTAAGTGTTCTAAGTAGTCAGGCTTGGTATAAACCAGGTTTGTCCAAGAGAATGGGAATACAACCAGTCCTGTCCATTGTTTCCTTTAACCTGGAGATTGCTGTGGCATTTCTTGCATCTGTATTTCTCATCAGGTACTAGCGTCGAGATCCACATGGGAGTGGAGTCTATGTGAAGGCATTTGTTTTTTACATGAAGTGCAGGTATGGTAACCATGCAACTGCAGCAATGAATACTTTGATGCTGTCTCAGTGAAGTGTTTATGTACGGGCTGAGGAGCAGGAAGGGAGCAGAAACAGATTCTGGCCAGTGGCAGCTGGTGAGGCCAACAGGATTGAAAGTCCTAAGAATGCCAGAAGTGGACGCTGGGAAAGGCAGGTGCTGGTAAGATGATTCTGTCGCACCAGGTACCAGAAAGAACACGGTGGAGAGCTGGCTCTTGCCCAAAGAGCTCTGATGCCAGTTTAACCATCTCTAAAGCTGTTCTGCATGCACTGCAGACCAGTAAGAGCAGTTCAGCCCCACACTGACTTGTTTATTTTGAAAAGGGCAAGATATGAAATGGTTAAGACTTTTAACACTAGAAACAGTAGCAAATCCTGTTTTTGAAAGAAAAACTCAGGCATTTCTGAGTTAGTTCTTATATTCTGTCAGAAGAGATTATAAAAGTGACTGTAAGAGTGGTGCTGTGAGCCAAATAAATTTTGAGATTAACAACTGAATCACCATTTTCTCCCTAGCAGGAGAGAAGTAGAATGGGTGATCCTAGAACTGGATAAGGTAAGCTGTGTCTAACTACCTGAGTTTAAAAAGCCTTAAAGCCTTTGTTGAGGCAAATACACAAAGGCACCAAAGCAAAGATTTCTTTCAGTACAGTGACCTTGAACAGTCCATTGACCTTATTTCTAACAAACTTCAATCTCTTTCTGCTTATATTCTTCCTCTCAGATGCAGAGGCTCTGGGCTGTATCTCAAGTGTTGTAAACCAAGATCGCATCTTTGAGAATGTCAGCTCACATCAAGTGAAGAGCTGATCTGCTCTTTGTGGCTCAGCCTCAAACACATGGAAGCATTTTCTGGCATTGCTTGACTATCTGATTTCAAGAGAAATCTAGTAATGATTCTAGGCAATGCCTCCAATTCATCTTTGGTGTATTTGAGCTGAGGTCAGTGCTATGCCACGGATAAATTATCCCTTTGGCTTAAGGGTTACTCTTCCCACGCGAAAGACAACATTGATTGGAACTAATACCATGCCAATATTTACTTTTTTTTAACATGCATTGTTGGCTTAATAGCAAGTATTGTACTTAAAATGGAACCTCTCCCTTTTGCAAAGTTGTCTGTTATCCATTAAGAATAAGCTGCTTTTATACTGTAGAATACAAAGCACTTTCATACAGTGTCCTTCTGTATCCCTTAGCTATGATGAGGGCAAGATGATGAGCACAGGGCCTTGTTGGAACTGTGTCACTGTATCTTCTGCAGGAAGAAGGAAAAATAATGGGCACAGGTGTAATATAAGAGCTGAAAATACAGAAATATGAAATGTAGAAGTGTTCCAATGGTATTGGTTACGCAATTTAGAATGAAATTTAAAGAACTAGTATCTAAAGTGGAACAAAATGGGTAAATATTGTGTCAATATTAAGAGCCAAAAGGACTCCCTTATCCTCTGTCTCTTCCTGTATTTGTGGGGGGAAGAGTGGTTAACAGAGAGCGACTGTTGTAGGTGGATTGAATCTAAACCTTGTATAAACCTGTGGAGGTTGTTACAGAACACACAGGGAAAACATTAAGATTAAAAACTGGTCTAAATCCAAGTTACACGTATATGTGTAAGTTGTAATGTGAGAGAAGGTGTACTGTCGTCTGACTAGTCAGACACTGAACGTCTAAGACCTATAAAAACAGAACTGTTATATTCCAAACTGGAATATGGTATCCAGAGAAACAGGGGAGAAAAAAAAGATTGCAGTCTGCATCAACCATAAACAGGTTGACATTTCTAACTGTATTTCTGTGTTTTTCCTCTGAATAATAATAGAGCTCAGTGTAAGAATTCATAAAGATGGATTTGCCTCTAGCCTGGGTGACAGGCAGGTGTTGTCAGCGTGGGACTATATATGAAAGATAGTCAAATTAGCTGGGTAAGTTTCCCCATATGTCATGTGTCACTGTGTTTCCTAAAGTGAAAGATCACTATGTTATCTAAAATGAAGATGCAGAACTATGATGGGATACTGTTGTAGTTTAACTCCAACCAGCAACTAAGCCCCACACAGTCACTTGCTTACTTCCTCCTCCCTGGTAGAATATGGGAGAGAATCAGAAGGGTAAAAGTGAGAAGACTTGTGGATTGAGATAAAGACAGTTTAATGGGTAAAGCAAAAGCTGCGTGCATAAGCAAAGCAAACCAAGGAATTCATTCACCTCTTCCAAGGCAGGCAGGTGTTTGGCCATCCCAGGAAAGCCGGGCTCCAGCACGCCTAAGGGTGACTTGGGAAGGCAAACGCCATCACTTTAAACATCCCCCTCTTCCTTCAGATGTCCCCCAGCTTTATATGCCGAACATGGTGTCATATGGTCTGGGATATCCCTTTGGTCGGTTGGGGTCAGCTGTCCCAGCTGTGTTCCCTCCCACCTTCTTGTGCACCCCCAGCTTGCTTGCTGGTGGAGTAGGGTGAGGAGCAGAAAAGGCGTTGACTCTGTGTAAAGCTGCTCAGCAGTAACTGAAACATCCCTGTGTCATCTCTTTACAGCACAAATCCAAAACACAGCCCCATACTAGCTACGGTGAAGAAAATTAACTCTATCCCAGCCAAAGCTAGTACAGAGACCTTGATATGCAGGTCTTACTTATACAGCAAGCATGAAAAATTAGATCATAGCCCCACACATGAAGTTCACATTTTCAGATTCTTGGAGGCTGACCTTGTAATGAACACTGACTGAGTTCACTGTCAGGACTGTGCTATTCATAAAGCACTTGTCACACTCTCCTAGCACAACATAATCAGGGCCCTATGAGTGAGTAATAGCCTTGTATTCATAGCAAGGCAATTTATTATCCTATATGTAAAATGACAGCTTCATTATCATTCACTATTATAAAATAGCAGGGAAAGTAGCAGTTGAAATAAAAAGGCAGCTTTTTAAATAATTCTTTTTACAGTATGAAAATCCAATACATAAATTCATGGCATGTAACATTTTTATTAATCTATGAAGAATTTAACTTGATGTTCCATGGCATACTTCACTGGTGCTTTATCATTAGATTTAGAGAGAAAAGTTTATAGTGACTGGTTGCAGCACAGTGGGGTTTTTTCAACCAGCTGTGCACCTCCCAACTGTGTGGGTTTAGGTTGACAGAATTTGGCCTCAGTTACTTGCTGGCCATCCAAGGAATTGACTCTAGGCTGTGCACTTTGATGCAGGTTTGTAAACTGATTGCAGATATTTAGTTCTGGTCACAGTACAGTGCAAGATATTTGACAGATGATTGGTCTTCTCATGGTTTTTGCTGTTATTTCCATGAGGCCTTCACCATCCATCTGCAGTAAACAACTGTTCATTTAGCTCCTGCTGGTATTGCTGCCTTTTCAGGATAAGAGGAACTCTTACTTGTCAGAATAATTATATTTACCCAACTTTCCTGTCATCTGTTAGTATTTCTGAGAAAATAACTTTTCAGAATACATTAATTTGCTTCAGATTACTTGTGTTGATGCCCATCATGTTATAAATCTAGAATAAGTTAAAATGAATGATCGACCATGACAGGTACCTCTGTAGATATAAAACAGATTGTATAATAAGGTGTGATCCGGGCAGTGGTTTGAAAATCCTTCACAGTGTGGCAAGATTGGCATCATTAACTGTAACTGGGAAGGAAAGTTAACTCTGTTGGGAGAGAGAAACCACAAGCCATCAGATTTACAGAAGGATGAGAGCAGCGTGAAGGTGAAAGGTCTGATAGAACTTCCCCACCCCCAAATATTTAAGTAGGTTATTTGAATAACTTTTCTACATCAATTCATTTTCCAGAGGTGATTCAGAGTTATGTCCAGGCCTCAGCTGGAACACTTCAGGGATCTCTAATGTAGCCCACCTGAGGAACTACTTTCCAAGTTTGTTATTAGTTTAATCAAATCTCATAAGAGGGGGCATTGGTTACTGCTGCAATGTGATGCTTTTTGAAAAACGTCTGTCAGAGAAGATGTTTGCATTCCAATATCATTAGGACTCAATAATGACTAGTCCATATGATGAAGTCTAAGACAGAAAATTATACTGAATTATAGTGTCACGACTCCCTTATGACCTCAGTGGACTTGGCAGTCCTGGGTTAACTGATGGATGCCATGACCTTAAAGGTCTTCCCCAACCTAAGTGATTCTATGACCTAAAGAGATTTTCTATTTTCCTCTTTTATAGAGAGTATGGCTACGGTGAAGGGTGTTTGCAAAGAATGGGAAGGACAGGCTGTCATGGTTCAGCAGGCAGCTGAACACCACACAAACACTCACTCCCTCCACTCATAGTGGCATGGGGCAGAGAATTGGAAAAAACCCCAAATGTGTGGGTTGAGATAA